>JASAND010009392.1:0-42085 GCA_030248195.1 Trissonchulus latispiculum | reverse complement strand
TAGAAATTGTTGTTGTATTGGGTTATAAATTAATTGACAGTTTTAAACTTGAGTGAAAATTTTTCAAGGTTTTCGAACCTGCTGGTTCTATCCTACAAATTGGATGTTGATATTTCATCATGCTGAGCCTTCTGAAAACGTCACTCAGTCCATTAACGAAATTAGACACCTCTGATGGGAAGTGGAATTTTATTTCCAGCTCTTAGACTAGCTGAATTAGTGTCACTTTGAACATAAAAGTTGAAAACTTAAAATGATGAGAGACGGGAGGTTAAAGTTCTGAAGACTTTAGTTCCTAAATTCAGGCAGTAACGAGTGGAATTTATTACCTTGTTGGGTGATTTTATTGAAAGCATTTACAGATTCGGTGTTCCAGTACGAAAATTGTAAACAAGCACTTAGGGCAGATTTGGTTTGTAAAGTATAAAGTACGAAGATCATAAATAAAACTCAAAGCTATGTACCTTAATATTCTGTACCTTTAATACCTGTGCCTTAATACCGTCTGTACCTTAATACCTTTAGTATAAGCTAAAGATTTAAGCTTAAGATGTAAGCTTATATTAAGCTTTCAAAAAGCTAAATCGAAAAACGGACTTCAGATTCGTGTTCTACGACCCGGAAAACCCCTATATACATCTTTTTTAGCAAAATCGATGACAAAAAATTTTCGGTTTCCCTTGGCCCCCCTTAGAAATCGAAAAAAATAGAATTTCGCGAAATCGAAAAATTTTGCGATATTTGAACTCAGCGTGGTCGAAAATAAACCCATACCAAATGTTAGCTCATTTGGTCAAGTTTTAAGGATTTTGAGTGGTGGGGGGTAATCGAGATAAGACCCAATATTCTAACCAATTAAATAAATATTCTAGTATCATAAAAATAAATTCGAAAGTATCAGTGACGCTACCTTCACCGCCAACTTTTGGCAACTGAAAACTAGAGGCAAAACTAACAGGTTTTGTTTCTTCCTATTTCCTTTTCCAGTTAGGTCTTTGTTCTTTGCAAACGGCCAAAATCAAGACGAAAATTGATAAAATCTTCTGATAATTCTGCAGATGCAGGGTTGCACCTGTTCGTTTGTGCGTTGACATGCAATACTTGGTATATCTTTCTTAGTGTCTTGTTCTTGAAAGTGATAGCAATGAAAATATAAACTGATAAATCCGCAAGTCTATTTCCATTACATCGCTTTCAGCCGAATATATATATACGTAGGTATGTTAATAATTAACAAGAGGGATCAGTGCGATTTACGATGTTCTTTGAGACCTGCCGTGCGAAACGGTGCTCCGACCAAAGTTATGTACGCGAATCTAAACTCCCCTGCTTGTATTGATCAAAAGCTCTGCTCCCCGTGTGATTAGTGCGATAAGGATTAAGAAACCGAACTGCATGGTTCTGCAGTCTCATTGGATGTTGGTTACAATTTGCTCCCCTCATCACTAACATGAAGAACCGATAGTTTCTAATAATAAAACCAATTTGGTTAGGGAAGGGACAGACAACCAACCAACACCCAATCAGATTGCAGAAACTCTTTCAACTTGTGGTAGCGGGAGCAGTATAGAGTGATAGAGGAGTTTTTCATCCAAAAATGGAGGAGTGACAATCGCTATATTCTTGCTGGCTTGTTGTCATCACGTGCTGCAAAAACTCCTAGTCTTGAACACAATAGATGTGTACTCAATAGGTACAAAATTTTGCTTCATAAAAGTTGTAAAATAGTGTAAGATGATTCAATTAAAGCTATTTTAAGCTTTATGTTGACTGAAGTATGCTATGTCAGACAATTAGCATAATCAAGAAACGTGTGCCATTCTTCCGTTCACGCCATGTAGAAATGTTTCCAACGCTTGGTTTGCAAAATGTAAAAATTAAGTTATCACTTCGTGTCTGAGCAGGTTCAGAAAATATATCTAATAAATTTTTGGATTTCCATAAATTGAGGTCAACAGATATGTAGGTGGAGTGCATAGAGTGAAACGTTAGAGTTGGAAAGCTCCGCTTTTTTTGTCGGAAAAATGGACACACTTAAATCCAAGAGAAATTCTGCCAGCGTCTGCCATTAAGCAGAATGTTAGATAAGTTTTAGATTTACATAACTTTCAGCTTTCTTAAGAAGGATCTGGCGTGGACATGTCCGAGGGCGGAAAACTTTTTTCCAAGCCGTTTTTCAAGAGAAAAATCTTAGAAGCCCATAATTCCTAAAAACAGTTCCTTGCCTGTTTTGTGGGCTGGGAAAACAATTTGTTTTTCATTTTAGGAACTGGAAACAAGTAATAATATTAGGTAAGGGATTTCCGGTTTGGCGAGTCCTTTTGCTAATTCATTTCTACGGTTTCTTTCCGGGTATGCTATTCTAATTATTTTAGGGTACTTACAGATAGGTAGAGAGACTTTTAGTTAGGACACAAAATTGATATGAAACCAACATAATGTAAGATTAAGAAACTCTTACACTAGCATGTACAAATCATGCAATGTATGTATGCTCGGTGCGTTAACTTGGGACCTACCTTAACTTCCGGGAGAGGGGATGGGAGGGTCCTACTTCGCACTTTTTGGTTTTTTAGTTGCATTGGCCTACTTAAGGTCATAACTATTTAATAAAGTATATAACTAATAAATTACTTACCGTAAGCCTTATGTTCATTAACAAATCAGCGAGCAGATACATACGCGTTTATATTAAATCACGTACTTAGTGGAAATTAGGGAACCCCTGGGAAACTACGAGGGGGTCTTAACGCCCTGAGCATACCTTGCATGATTTGAACACGCCAGTATACATAAGAGTTTCTAACCCTTTACATTATGTAATCTTAATGAAACTGTCTAAGAACACAATTGTTTTAAACGTTTGCACTACTGTTTGTGAAGAATTCTGTATTGAATATGTACAGCTGTCCTCAACGAGTTAGCTGCTTCGTCGTGTCTAAGAAAGTAATACCATACGTTTGGTGGGTCAATATTTATTAAGATAAAGCATGAATGCAACGTAAAAACCTTAAATCGTGTCGCAATGGACTTCGCAATTCCAGTGGCGAAGACAGAAGAAGCTAAATGAATATACCCCCATGCTTTCAAAATGAATAGCCTTAAAAAGAGTTAAAACAACTTTACGTACGGGAAAGTTTGTTTTGCTGATCCTTAATGAAAGTCTTCCTCTGTTATTGGGCATTATGCTTTGAGTGAGACTGGTACAATGTTTTTTGCAGCCACCTCACCCCAGTCGGTCCTCCTGTTAGGGGTAGTGCCAGCTTAGAACGTATGCATTTTTGAGGGAAGGAGGATGCTGAAACTCAATAATTGCCATAGCGATTACTCGAGGTGTTCTATAAGGCTATCAGAACATTCATTACGTCCACCGTAAAGGAGGTTCTGCGGTCTCTCTGTCAATCTGTAAGACCACAGACCACCTGAGGGGCGGCCACCCCTTGAGAGTTTCGGTAAATTGCCCAGGAGGGATTTGAAGTGTGTGCTAAAGCTTATTTTTGCAGCTGTAGACTTGACATAATCATCCACTTATTGTGCAGTAAGAAACCACTGCACTATCAGAGACTCTGGTGCAGTCTTCATAATAAAGTTAAATAGTTGCCAAATTCTGGCTTGAGTCTCCAACAAAAAGCCTTTCAAGAAAACCAATTGTTAGGACTTCTGTCCAGTCTAAAAAACCACGCTAAACTCGGTTCCCAGTAGGGCTGACATATAATTCAATTTGGGCATTTCTTTTTTCCCCAGAATAGGAAACAACAGCTCATTTGAAATTGGTCCCTAAGCGGAACGGAGATAAAATTTCCCTTCTTTCAGAAGATGACTTCAGCGTTATCCTAATTAAAATGAACTAATTCGGATCGGTTATTGTAAACAAAATTCGTTTCGTTGAGAGAGTGAAATCGATTGATCGAATTTCATTTGTTCGAATTTTATTTATTTAGATAAGCTGTTAATAAAAGTTATTGTTAATTTTAAGTTTAATAAAATTTAAGTTAATAAAAAGTTAATGTTAATAAAAGCGTTTTGACACGCCATGAAAATGTAAACCCTAGTTGCGACGGCAGCTTTTAATAGTTAAATTTTATATAGGATTAAAGCCTTACTGAGCATTATATTTTAGGCTTAATCAGTAAAATCTTTATATTTGAAAATTATTCAGCTGGAGTCGGCAAAAGTACATAATAGTTGTAGGAATATGACAGACGTTTAAGCTGTGTGTTAAGGAGCTGTGTGTGCACTATGGTCCCCTGCTTCTAATAGTGAGTAATAACTCTCTACTCCCACAACTCCCACAACCCAGTAATACTTGCATTCGCTGTCTCTTCTACTGGTTGAAGCTCGAAAACACAACTACGTACTCCGTTGGCCTGAAGCGAATAAAATTGTGTGAGGTACTCTTGTGAGTAAATGACATCATTAGCATGAGGGCATATATACCTGTCAACATCGAATTTGTTGTGCAACTATTTAGGATCAGTAGCTTCTAACGTTTTGAAAGATTGAACACGGTCACAGGGTTGCTTTCCAGTAGAAAAAGGTAGTGAAACGAAAACTAAAAATCCTGTTGACGTTGACTGGTATTTACTTGTTAGTCCTCCTTTTAGTCTTAGACTGTCTGTCATTAGCAGTCAAGTAAATGTTGTTGAGAAATTTCCTCATCTGGTTAGCTAAACTTCAGTGGAAAGACGTTATAACTAAGCCAATTTTGGATAGGTCAGGGAGGGGGATAGGATCTTGAAGTTTACCCCTGGTTACGTACGTACTTTTAACAATAACAATTAACAGTAAACGTAGTATTAAGATTTGTGCTGTGCATGCTTTGAAATAGTGTACTGCCGGTCATTCATATAGCTTAACCTGTGGAGAACACTGATCCACAAAAACGGTACAGCCCTTAGGCAGGAAGGAAAAACGGGCAGATCCCAAACCGTAGTTTTAGGTAAAATTTTGGTGGAAATAGCAATTTTTGCTAATTTTGGAGTTAGACAGCTTTAGGTATATTTTGTAGATTATCAGGGGAAGATCATCTTCGAAGGCTAGGTAAACCGCTACAATCGGACCCTTCTTAGTCTTTTGTGCATGTTGTCAATGAGTTTTTGGTCGTTCCTGAATTATTTGAGCAAAAATTGTCTTTGTGTATATGTTTTTTATTTATTATTTGTTTTAGCTAAACCATCCGCTACTGGAACAAGTTGATGTCAAGGAAAAACATCTATTTACATGTGTGCTTCAGAACCTGATGGAAGGTTGGTGATAAAATTTCATAATCTCGTAGTTGCGCTAATCCCAGAAAGGTCGAATTTAGTAGAATAATAATATAATAAGAATAATAAGAACAATATAATATATTTTAGCTCAATTCTAGGTTAGCTGGGCATTAATATGCAAGTGAGCTAGCAGGAGTAAATATTTCTGCTTATTATTATATTCTACCATCCGTTTATTATAATTTTTTCTGCTGCTTGTTTTTAAGCGAAAGTAAAGATTTTCATTACACTCTGAACTCCGCAATCGTTTCGATTTGTATTTTAATTTCACATATCTTGTACAAATTGTACAAAAGCTCAGCTGAGCTTTGCAATAAAAACTACAGCTACGTACAGCTACCAGAGTAATGTTCTGATGTCTGACTTTAAATTAAATTTATGACTTTTCATGAGATTTGGCTTTAAACACTCAAAAACAAGGGGCCAGTATAAAATGCAGACGCAGACGCAGGCGCAGACGCAGACCTGCAGACTTAGCAGACCCACGCAGACGCAGACTCGGGTATAAAACGCAGACCCAAAAGCAGACTTGGGTATAAAATGCAGACTTCACAACAGACGCAGACTTTGGCATAAAATGCAGACTTGCAGACCTGGGTATAACAAGCAAGATTTTATGCAAAAGGTTCAGTTTCCCGGTCGGACATTTAAGTTATTGTAAACCTGCTGCGCAGCTAATTATTTTACACTGAGCTCTTACTTGCTTACTACAGAAAATATACGTGCAAAACATTGTCTGAGCATTTTTCTCCTAAAGTTGAGGAATTCACTTTTATGTCGCAAATAAAGTTCAAACAATGCAGGATTAGATATATGTTAGCATTTGTTTCTGTAAATTTCATGTTTTTAATAAATCGCTGGTGACCTGTTAAGATCAAGAAGTTTAACTATAACTATGAGTCATCCTTCACAGCAGAGAATAGACTTTTCCGAATCCATTAATACACGAGCAAACGCATATGCGTAATATCCACTCCTAAAGTTGAGGAATTCACTTTTATGTAGAAAATAAAGTTCAAACAATGCAGGATTAGATATATGTTAGCATTTGTTTCTGTAAATTCCATGTATTTAATAAATCGCTGGTGACCTGTTAAGATCAAGAAGTTTAACTATAACTGTGAGTCATCCTTCACAGCAGAGAATAGACTTTTCCGAATCCATTAATACACGAGCAAACGCATATGCGTAATATCCACATGAATCGGAACAAGCAGTTCTTTGGAATTAAAGAAAAGATTGCACACACAAATCATGCAATCCCTATCTTAAACCATTGTTTACACGCGTTTACGGTGAGGAGTATCTTTATCAAGCAAAATGTGTGGGAGTCCCGGGGGTCAAGCAAATTTAAGAGACCTGCTGCGCTGAGGCGCAGCAGGAAAAAGCAGACTGTGGTATAAAATGCAGACTTTTGAGCAGACTTGCAGACCCTAATATAAAAGGCAGACTCGGGTATAAAATGCAGACTTTTGAGCAGACTTGCAGACCTGGGTATAGAAAGCACGTATATATCATTGGGAAAACCCCAGAGCGATGAACGCCTACGTATCTTTGGGGTTGCGGCCGTCTCTTGCCAACTAAGGAGGCGGTCCGGAGGTCTCAGGAGGAGGAGGAGGATCGCCAGGTGGCCGGAAGCAACAACACCTTTATGTATACAATATAGGCATTTATATAAGCTCATATAAGATGCAAACTTTTTGACATGCTTGCAGGCTGATTTAAAAGCGCATTCCCCAGCTCTACTTTTGACTTTTTCACCAGCAACTTTAAAATTTAGAATGGGGTCATGGGTAGCCCATTCATAATTGTCCGTTTGTTCATTTCTGTAGTCGGTTTTAAAATATAGTCATACTTTTGCTGTTTGGTCGTTTGTCGTTTTGTCCGTTCGGAGGGTTGATTCATACTTTGACGGCCGAAAGACTTTGACCAAGAGTACATAATGATAAGAGTGTGACAAGCGTCGCATTCTATGCAATGAAGTCTAAAACTATGCGATGCGCGCTAACGGCTTACCCCCCCCCACAAATTGACCCCCTCTCACACCGCCCCTATATGGGTACGTGGTCCAAACGGGGGTCGCTCACTGCTTTGCATAATTACACGTTGAAATTAAGAGCGGCCCAATTTGGGGAGGGGGTGCAAGCGTGTATGCTTAACACATAGATGTACAAAATATACTAAGCGAGTGAGCGACCCCCGTTTGGAACTATGTACCCATATAGGGGCGGTGTGAGAGGGGGTCAATTTGTGGGGGGGGGTAAGCGGTTAGCGCGCATCGCATAGTTTTTGCCTTCATTGCATAGAGTGTGACGCTTGTCACACTCTTATCATTATGTACTCTTGCTTTGACCAATTGTTAAGTTTTCATCGTCACTAAAATCCCAGATGTGCATTAGGCACTTAGATTGTATATGTCTGTAATGTTTGAGCTGTATCATAATTCTTTTAGTTCATAAAATGCTTATAAAATTCACTTTTCACTTGAATTACTGTTCAACTTTGAAGTTATTTTAAGGATGTTTATTTTTCATTTTTGAAAATTTTTAAATTGTATGATATTTTACTTAATGGTATTGTTACATCACATCACATTACATAAGATAGCACTTTCTGTTTTACTTATTTTTCACCAGGAGTATGCACTTGTTTTGGCAAATTAAATTATGCTCAAGTATGTATACGATTGCATCGGGTGTTTCTGGATTCTATGAGACTCAGCTAAGTTCTTAATTGTTGTATTTTCCCTATGTTTATTCCCTCACTATGTATCCCTGTAACTTTGCTAACTTCGTTCTTTTGCTGTTTGCTGTATTGCTGTTGTCCGTTTGTTCGTAAGGGCTGTCCGCTTGGACTTGAGCAATGTTTAAATTTTCCGTACTTGTCTGCACGGAACAGCCCATCAGAAATGAGTAGCATTATATACCACGTCCTTGGTTAAATTGACATTTATATATGTAAGAATGTTGAATGTGTTTTAATATTTAATATCTAAATATGGTCATATTGTTAGCATAAATTGTAAACTTTGAAAAGTATCCGGGTTTCAATCTCTGCAAAGTGTTTAAGAGAGCAAAGTTTAAACAAGTAGGCCCCAAAAGGGGTATTCCTTTGCAGACCTTTTCTTTATTCAATTGCGAAATTGTTTTTGGTGGAAACCGTTTAAAGCGTTGGAAGCTCCAGGTTTAGTTTACAACTTCACTTGAGTTCCCTCATTAGGGAGAGCAATCTTATGCTTGCCATGATGTTGAGCTGAACTTTTGATGTCCAGCGCAAGCTAGTACCTTATCTAATCTAATAGCATAAATTGTAAACTTTGAAAAGTATCCGGGTTTCAATCTCTGCAAAGTGTTTAAGAGAGCAAAGTTTAAAAAATGCTGTAGCAAATCAGCATAAACAGAAAATGTCAGGTGACTCGAAAACATAAACAGCAATCTAGCAACACAGCTAAAGCTAAATGGTGTGTTATACGGACAAACGGGCAATCAGTAATAACAGGAGTATGAACCACTGTGTTTTTTATAAACGGACAACCAGGCAAAACGACAAACAGCCCATATTGCATAGTTATACACCAAAATCTGCCAAAACCTATACCCATACATTTTATACCGGAGCCTGCTTAATTACGGCGGTGTCTAAAACCAGGAACAGGAACAGGAATAGGAACAGGAATAAAGGTCTAAAACCAGGAACAGGAACAGGAACCGTGGTCTAAAAACAGGAACGGAACGGGGGTCTAATTTCAGGAACAAAATCAGGAACAGGGGTCTAATTTCAGGAACAGGAACGAGGGTCTAATTTCAGGAACAGGAATGGGGGTCTAATTTCAGGAACAGAATCAGGAACAGGGGTCTAATTTCAGGAACAGGAACGGGGGTCTAATTTCAGGAACAGGAGCGGAGGTCTAAAGCCAGGAACAGGAACAGGAACAGGAACGGGGTCCCACCCGTAACTTCCGGGGGGTTCCCGAGTTAACAAACCGAGCACGTCGTCAAACTTGTTTAAAGTAGGTGCCACATAGTAGCGTAAGATTTTCATACTCTTATTCTATTATGTACTCTTGCTAATGTGTACTGGTTCAATTTGGATTGTTTGGATTTGGATCAATAGGCCCATGTCAAGAGAAACATTTTGATGCGTTGAAATCGTGAATCAACCCCGTTCCTGATTCTGTTCCTAAGATTAGACCCGCGTTCCTGTTCCTGAAATTAGACCCATAGTTCAAATTCTGTTCCTGAAATTAGTCCCCCGTTCATGTTCCTGGTTTTAGACCCCAGTTCCTGTTCCTGAAATTAGAACCCTATTCTTGATTCTGTTCCTGAATTCCTGAAATTAGACCCCTGTTTCTGTTCCTGAAATTAGACCCCTGTTGCTGATTCTGTTCCTGAAATTAGACCCCGTTCCTGTTCCTGTAAGTAGACGCCTGTTCCTGTTTCTGTTCCTGAAATTAGACCCCCGTTCCTGTTCCTGAAATTAGACCGCGTTCCTGTTCCTGAAATTAGATTCCTGTTCCTGATTCTGTAATTAGACGCCTGTTCCTGTTTCTGTTCCTGAAATTAGACCCCCGTGCCTGTTCCTGAAAATAGACCCCGTTCCTGTTCCTGTTCCTGTTCCTGGTTTTAGACCTTTGTTCCTATTCCTGTTCCTGTTCCTGTTCCTGGCTTTAGACACTACCCTTAATTGCAGACTGGCCTACATTTTATAGCCAAGTCTGCATTTTATATCAGGATCTGCAAAGTACGTAAGTCTGCTCAAAAGTCTGCATTTTATGCCCAAGTGCTTTTTATGCTCCGGTCTAAGATGTAGAAGTAGTAGAAGAGTATAGGTTCTAGCTTAAGACTCATGGGTTAAGGTAAGGTTAAGTTGGGACGAGAAATTAATGTAGGAATAGCTAGCTAATAATGGGTAATATATAAATTGAGAATTCGTTAGTCGGCGTATACATTTTAATAATCGAGTCTACAGCCGCAGTATATATGAAAGAACCAAGAGAGACTATCCGAGACTGTTTTATATTTCCCCGAGTCTGCAAAGCTGCACTAAAGTGCATTTTATACCGGAGTCTGCAAGTCTGCAATGAAGTCTGCTTTTTATACCCGAGTCTGCAAGTCTGCAATGAAGTCTACATTTTATACCTTTAGTAAAGTCTGCGTCTGCTTTTTATACCCGAGTCTGCGTCTGCACTAAAGTCTGCGTTTTATACCCCAGTCTGCTGGTCTGCGTCTGCGTCTGCGTCTGCGTTTTATACTGGCCCAAAAACAAGAAGTGACACATAAACCGTATGCAGAAGTCGGCTTCAGCATCAGCTTCATGAATCAAATCTGGCATCAAGCGAATCTGAAGCCGGTTTTATAGGAACTTGATGTTGTTTGTACTGTACAAAGATTAGAAAACCAACTGCCCTGCTACTGCTCCGGGTCCAAATCTTGCTAGAATCCGGGTCCAGAATTACCGCTTGAAAATGAAAGAAACGTCTTAAGTCAGTCATAATTGAGTCAAAAGTCAAACGCTTACATACAACCTTTCTTTTGAGATAAATAAGAACTAAGCTGTGCCTATCTTAAGACCAAACTCAGACCTAAACCATCAACAAGATTCTTATTCACTTGTAATGTATAATTACAAATGTAATTTTGTGTAAAGCTCAAATATTTTATTTAGAGTAACTGCGAATCTAAATTTGACACGGTTTCAAATAGTTTAATTAACGTAATTAGCTTCATGGTGATAGGAGACAGTGAAAAATGATGTTACAGTTAATTACTTTAAGAGTTGTTCTTCACAATAGCATCTGGAAAATGTTAAACTTAACTGAAGTGTTGCTACTGATATATATTGACGAATCATGTATCATGTACTGAAGAAAAAAAGGTGTGTGTTTTTGGAATGGCGCCTAAGTTTGCCTAAACACGCACGCTCAAATTGACTTCAATCAGATAAGCAGCTTAGGTTCAATTTTGGAAATCACGGTTTCTGCAATGGCATTCAAGCGTTAGGGATCCATAGTTGTATTTAAGTCTAACATACCCATCGAATATGAAGGCACGTACGAATGGTACATAATCCTTAACTTTCTTCTTCCCATGGCTTCTCGGGAAAAGCGGCTGAAATGACCAGTTTTGCGTTTCCGGCAGCCATTTTTTACTGAGAGCACCTACAGGAACTGTTTAATAGCTCTGTATTTCTATTTAATAGTGAAATTAGAGAATTAATAGCTCTGTATTTCGCATGCAAACACTGAAGGGTGTTTTGAACCAAGAAAAAAATCAGAAGCCTTCGAAGAAGGAGAAAGTACGACGTTGCTAAAAATTGCAGAAAAATTAATTTCTAGTCGCAAGACTTGATTCTGAGACAAAATCAACGAACGTTAGTTTAATTTGGATAATCTCCCCTATTACCCGGTAGAACACCGTTGCCGCAAATTATACCCGAAGCTGAAATCGTTCAAAATAAATCTAGAAACAGCACACAATTTACCGAATTATTTATTCCGCCAAAGGACAGCCGGAACTTCATTTTTTAGCAACTATTGAACTTTTTACACTAAGCTGTAGTGACGGTGTCGCAGAAAAAGGAGCACGTGATCAGACCTCCATTGTTCAACTTTGGACAGATACTACATAAAGAATCACCATTTGTGCCAAATGGCCGCCGCTGGAATAAAAGGGTACCTAATAATATTTTGTCAAATCTGTGGTTACACATGCTACCGGTAGACGGCCCGACCCAAAATGCCACCACCACATTTAAATGGGCCCAGTACGAAACCTAGGCTGCAGAGCCCCCTTCATACCTATTCTCTATTAAAAAATACCAATTCTCGTATCCACGGTAAAAATCTTTCAATTGTCATGACATGGAAGGCGGACCCATGATTTTGACGTTGGCGATGTTGATTTTGATTCAAAGATTTGGACAGCTGAACTACCATGCCTTAACACTAAGCCCGCTCAAAAGCAGACAACATTTCATAGAATGCTAGCGTATGATATAGTCAAAACCAAGAGTTTATAATACCAAGAGTGGGAAGCTTGCCTCTTCCTAATGGAAATCACCTGCGAGATGCTCGGCACATTAAGGCCGAAATCTCGGGGGGAGGGCTCCCACTTACCATTGTTCTGCATATGTTCTGCATGTGTTTATATACGTTTGAACTAGAATGCATCTGATTGGCTAATTCCGTACCGCATGTCAAAATTATGTGTATAGTGGACCCCCCCTCGAGATCTCAGGGGGTGTCCCGCATAGCGTTGTTCAGCGTGTGTTGAAATTGAATTGAAATGTATTGTATTGGCTACTTAGCTACCGTAATCCTCATCACTGCATTTCAGTTCGACTGCATATAAACACACGCTTAACAACGCTAAGCGGGGACCCTCCCCTGAGATCTCGAGGGGGTCCACTTATCACATAATTTTGACATAAGGCAGGGAATTAACCAATCAGATGCGTTTTAGTTCAAACGCATATAAACACATGCTGAACAATGGTAAGTGGGACCCCCCGAGATTTCGGCCTTAATGTGCCGAGCATCTCGCAGCCATTTCCATTAGGAAGGGCCAAGCTTCCCACTCTTGGTATTATAAACTCTTGCCAAAACACAGCATAGAATAAAGGAACTAGAGCAGATGTAAAATTTAATCTTTGGTCAGCTTACCGTGAAATTGGTATAATGCTTACTTACTAGGCCCAACTTTGAGCTGGCCCAACTGCTTCTCTACCTTTGTTCCTCTAACTTGGCTCCCCCCAAGAGAAACCTACGATTTAATAAATGTTCCGCATTGCAGGTTGATCAGTTATGTGCATAATTTAATGCTCTGATTATTTTTTAAGTACTTTAACCTTTTCAAAAGAACATATTTTTGATGATTTGAAAGTTGTCACCTTCATCTATCCACTAGTTTCCGTAAAGGAGGAAATTTTGTGAATCTGATTTTGATACTTTTTTGATTCAAATCCTGCTAAAAAGTCAAAATTTCAGGCATTTTTGTTTCGGGAGATATGTACGAGATTATTAAAGAAATAATTGTCTCTTCAGCACCTGCGATCCGAAAAATTTATGTCTCAGATTGCAAATAGGATAAAAGATGCAAAAAACATCTCTGAGATTCCTTGTTTTAAGTGTAGGGTTGGTTGGCTTTATGTTTTCCGCAGAATACCATAGGCCTAAGGCTGTTAAATTATTTTTGAGGAAAAGGTGCTAAAATGCTTCCTTTTCAGCAAGACCTGTCTAACTGAATTTGTCTCAACGGTATGCTTTAGTTTTAATTTTTTTATTTCAGTCCACAATTTTTGTCAAATGAAGCTGATCCAGCTTCACTCGTCTGATCTGTCTAAACTGGTCATTTCCGGTTATCAGAATGATCGATCTTTCTCTGGAGATCCCATTTTCATCATTCCATTGGATTCCAGAAAGTCCCTAAAGTTCAGCCAATTAGCCTCAGTATATGCCAAAAATATTGAAATGAAAAGGTGCGGTTTTTCCGTTGTTTTGTACATATTTTTGATACATCTAAAAATGAAAAATTAAGGAAACAGAATTGTATGACATGAAGTGAACAAAGTATGTTTAGTATATCTGTATGCTGCCATCAAACAAAAAATTTCAGCCCGATTTAAATCGTCTAGTCTATTCTTTATGAGAACATCAGTCTCGGGTATCATGCTTTTGTACTGCCATTACAAAGAGTGCAAGTGGATACTGATTGGGATTAAATTACCGGTACCTTCTTACTTATTTATAATGGATCTTTCTTTCTTTCAAAATAATTTGACCTACAAATACTCTTTTGTTGAAATCTTCATTTCTTTGATCGTAACTACACACGAGGGTGCCAGCCATTAGCGTGCGGAACATGTAACCTGTAGCTGATAACATTGTAAAAAGTTTCTTTCTGATTTATAGGATCTTGCTGGCCCTCGTTTCCAGTCCAGGCGAAATCAGCTATTTCTGGATGAGGTCGGGAATCGAACCGCCGACGGAGCTGTCGGGACTGGATTCGGAGGCTGATAAGGCGAAGAGTGCTCGAAATCGTCTTCTAAATAAGGCTCGATGGAAAGTCTACAATGGAGTTCCTGAAATTGGCTCAGAGGATCAAAGAGTAGATTTCCCTGATTCTGCGAATCAGCCAGAGGCAGACGATCAAGAGGACGAATTTGCGGGAGAACTCTGATTGTACCTACGTACCGTACCCTTTGATTCGCTTGTCAGTTTGTCCTCTGTGTTGGGAATAAATCTAAAATTGTGGTGCTTGATTGGTTTATGAGCGAATTATTAGCAAATTGTCAATGCATTTCCTATTTCCTATAACTGAATGTGCATCCCTGAAACCCGAAGACATTGTACGAACCTACACTTTCGCCACTTAACGCTATCGGCTGACCCCCCCCCCCCATAAGGCATAAATTAAGTCAACCTCACCCCTTGATCCCGTCCCTATATATGTACGGGGTCCAAACGGGGGATCGGGGTTTATGTTAGCATACATTACATTTTAAGCTTGACGAGGGCCAAATTTATGTACGCGGTCCAAGCTTGTATATATATATGATTTACACATCAGTGTACAAAATATACAAGCGCGAGCTCGATTCCCCCATTTGGACTCTGTACATGCATAGGGGCGGGGTGAGGGGTTCCTAAATTATGGGGGGGCAGTCAGCCAATAGCGTGCAGAGGATGTAGCAGGTTTATAATACATAGCGTATGATGCTTGTCATACTCTTATGTATTATATACTCTTGCTACTAACGAATACATAAAATGAAATAACATTCCTTATATCAATCAATTTATAAAAGGAAACAGAAAAAGTATATATTGAAAAAACAACAACAACATCTATGTGACAATAGCAGAAGCTCCTGCTTTCTGTCAGTTAATTTTTAGCTACATCGTAACGGTGCAGGCAACAAATGTTTACAACAACAATCCGAAATCCACTCATTTTAGAAGGAGGAGGAGTGACTCAATCTCGACCTGAGGCAATAACATGTGATTTCATTAATCTTCGTTTTACTGTATCTGCTTGACTCCACTCGGGATTAATTTATCAATCCCATAAAACTAAATCCCGTGGAAAATCTGGTTATTCGGCTGCCTTCGGCGCCGGCTCACCCCCTCCCCCGAAGGTCCCCTCGTCCGTGCCAATGTGAGACTCAATCCTTTCAGGCAAGGAAAGGACTAAGACTGCTGTTCTGGCCCAGCCAGATATCTTGAAGTGGCTTAAAGCAAATCACTGTTTGCTAGCGTTGTTCAGCGGCACAAGCATTTGTTTATTTGACTTATCTGATATTTATCAATTCTTAAGAGCAATTTTGGCCGGGAAGGCAAAAATCGAATATTAGTCGGTATCAAATACTGTCTGGTATTTTTGAAGGCTTATTTCCTGAATAGAAAGACACTAAAATAGCTCACTCTGATTAGAAACCGAAGTGGAACCGTGAAAATTAAGAAGCAGGAATTGCTTAATGCTTAACTGCATTGTGATAATGCAGGTGTGTAAGTGTTCAACTTTGGTATCCGTAGTATTGCCTGGGATTCCAGAGAAAAGAAGGATGTATTAAATTCGAAATATCAAAGTATCAGAGCTGGGAGTCATTTTCAAAAGAACTCAGAATTGATCCCTTCCTCAACCTATATATTCCTAACTCTTAAACCAAACAGATGTAACTGATCTTGTGAAAACGGTAATGCTGTCTAACTAAAAGGTGAAACCTTTCTTTCGATCTCCTACTCTCTGAACTGTTACGTTAGATTGCTAGCTGCTACTTAAATTTCCTTTAGACCAAAACTAAGCAGACGTAGCAACTCCAATTCCGCTTGAATGGCGGAACTGAACGCTTGAATTGATTTCAATCAATTTGATTAACTACATACGACCCGGATAGCTGGGTGTAGCACCTACAAAAGTTAGTCATCACTGACTGTTATCTGTGAATCTGGGAGCGACCAGTTAGTTCAAGATAAAGTTTGGATGGAATGCTGGAAGAAGACTTTCCTGAAGACAGAGACAACCGTTACTTTTATTATATATTGATGCAAACAATAAAGATTAGTCATATTCAAATTCAACAACGACTGCAAAAGTCTTCTTCAACACTGTTGACAAAGTGCAAAGTAAGCGTGACATTATCTCATCTGTTAGCTTTCAAAGCAGGGGGTTGAGAGATGTCGTTTTCTCGTGTTTTTATAACAGCACAGGAAATTATCCCATGTTAACATTAACGTCAAAGTTCATCTACAGTATGGTTAGTTCATGTCTTCTTGTTCAGCATTCTGAATAGACCTTGACCTCCTTAGGCCATAAGTGAATATGGATGATAATATTAACATAGGCTGATCAAAGTCTAGCATTGACCTATTTCCGGAAATTAGGCTCTGGAACAGTGTTAAACCAGTCTAACCTGAGAGCTTCCCCAGTATATTGATGAGAAATCTATAAAACAACAAAAGCTATAAGCTAATACCGGAACTTCTTCAGGACTAAGGTCGAAAATGATCGGTTTTACGTTTTCGGTTGCAATTTTTGCTGAGAGCACCTAGTGAGACAGAAGTATAGATAATTAGTTTTTCTACGTTTTCGAATCCAGTGTTGAAGGGACTCAGTATACCCAAAAAAGCAAGCCGCCAACGTTAGACAAAGCAAAAGGTTTTGTTAAACCTTCATTGCAGAAAATCATTAATTTATTCTTGGGTACAAGAGTTGATTCTGAGTCGAAATAAACTATACGTTAATTTAATCTGCATAGCTTGCCTCCACCGCCAACAGCCAACGGATTTGCCGCCGACGAATTACAGCCGACGTAGGCCTTATTTAAATAGAGCTCTCGAACAGGGCTTGAAATTTCTCAATTTATCATTGTCGGCGAAAAGCAGTAAAAACTTTGTTTTCCCCGTTGGCGTGGACATATTTTCCTAAACGAGGTTCATGTATTGAAGAAAAGGGAGCAAGTGGCCAGCAGGTAACTGACCAGTGAGTGCTCCGGACATTACATTTCAAAAATCGCCACTTGTGCCAAATTTCATGACCGGGAAATTAAGGGTTAACTTGTGCATCTACCTGTACCACTCAACGGTTCGATCCTCGCGTGGACACATTTCTTAAATTTTTTCAATCACCTGGTTGTAACCTATCACAAATTCGTACAACTTGTTCAGCAAATGAAAGAACAAACAAAACTAAGATTGTCACTACAGCACCTCCGACCCAAAAAATTCGGGCCTGAGGTGGGGATCGAACCCACAACCTTTGGCGATCTAGGGCCTAGGCCAACGCTCTACCGATTGAGCCTCCCAGGCACAATCGAACCAAGCTTAAGTTGGAATTCGTTCCCAAACTGTAGTGACATTTTAGAAGACGCTTTCGCGCCAGCCCACACAGTCTGATGGGAGCAAACCTCGACCGTTTCAAACCGTAATGGGCAAGACAAATGAAAGAACAAACGAAACTAAGATTGTCACTACAGCACCTCCGACCCGAAAAATTCGGGCCAGAGGTGGGGATCGAACCCACAACCTTTGGCGATCTAGGCCAACGCTCTACCGATTAAGCCACCCAGGTTTACAGCTTAAAGTTTACATACGTTTTCTTGCATCATGTGGAGCGTACTTCCAGATTATACAAAGGAAACCCATAAAAGTAAATCAAATTATGGCGCTCCCCAAGTTAAAACTACTTATCGTTTGCATAATGTAGGATGCATTTAATTTTTACTACCTCAAAATGTGTGAGGTATATATACTTTAAAAATTTTGTTTCTCTAATTCTGCTGCTGTGCCAGTTAATGTTCAAGTGCTCCCTGAGCATTTAAAAGCTTAGCAAACAGATTAACTAAATATCAGCAAAGTCCCTGGGAATTGGTCTTTCCCGGTGAATGAAAAATGCTGAAACTTGCTGGAACTTATTGTCTTTCCATTTACTTACAAAATTTGTTCTCTCTAACTTATTAGAAGTTCGTTTGAAGGCTTTTCAAATAAATAGGATTGTAACAACTGCTATTTTAGTCTTTGGATTTTATCTACAATAGACAAAGTGAATACAGCTGGGGCACCGTTTCTAGAATTATCCGCTTGATGATATGTATTTTCACTTGAGGTACACCTTCACTTGACTACATTGAGAGTAATGGCGATCACGCTATCACCCCCTTCCCATGCTTCACATTTCCTTCTTTCTCCATCTTCGCCAAAACTCTCTAAAAATCCTTTTAAAATTGTCCCTAATTTTATTATAAATGTTATATTTGAATTATTATTGGATAACCCGATATTCATGTGCCATTCTATGTAAATTTTATAAATTGTGGCGCTATCATTGCGTTCATTATTTCAAAAGTATTTTGATTCCTAATTTTATGTAATCTTCAGCGTAAAACATTGCATTGGTCAAGCTAAAGTGATTTTTTACTCCAGTAATGAACTCTATGTTTGTCAAAAAGTCAAAAATCACTGCATTTTACTATTCTCTGTGGTAAAAACAGAATTTGTTTCGATAATTTATAACAATCCAAGTCTCTTTAGAATTACAGATCAGTAACTACCCGCACTCTTGGAAATGTTCCAGTAGAAAGTACTGGAATCTTAGTAATTTCCTACTAAAGTGCTCCAGTGCAATAAAGACATAGCGGAGCGATTAGTATTTTCCTACTAAAGTAGTCCCGTATTTTAAAAACTACTGGAAACAGCTAGTAAACTCTACTAGATAATCTACGTAGAACTGTTTATTGGTCTGACATATTAACTACTGGAATTTCCAGTAGTTTCTACTAGATATTTAGTATTATATACTGGATCCCCCAAAAATTTTTGGGGGGCAAAAATACTGGATTTTCCAGTAATTTTTACTGGACTCAGTAGTAGATTCTACCAATGTCCTAAAATGGTCTGAGCACCAAAAATACTGGATTTTCCAGTAGTTTTTACTACTTTCTCCAGTGGTTTCTACTAGATTTCTAAAATGCTCCGAGCACCGAAAATGCTTGATTTTTCAGTAATTTCTAGTGCTGAAATTACAGGTTTTTTCAACTAAAACAAAACATTCGAGCCTGGAACAACATTTTTTGGATAGCACACATTTTCTAGGAACTAAACTGTGTGCGTTTCACCTCTCACGATGGAGATTTTATGTCATACCAATCAATTAGATTAGTTACCACCAATGGATTTTCACTCCATTCATAATGGTTGATTTTCCTAAGGATGGAAAATCCCCCCGCTTTGCCTTCACAGCCGTCGGCACCCACGAAGGTGCATAACGGCTACAAAATGAGCCCCAATCGGACGCGCGCGCGCGCGCGCGCGCGCGCGCGCGCAAAAAAAAAAAAAAAAAAAAAAAAAAAAAAAAAAAAAAAAAAAAAAAAAAAAAAAAAAAAAAAAAAAAAAAAAAAAAAAAAAAAAAAAAAAAAAAAAAAAAAAAGCGAGTAGTCGTGCCAATAGCTGAGAGTTGTAACCTAATGGCGTGGTTGATCGGAATAGTGAAATACAGTGAAATTTCCATTTGGTGGGGTCTAATTCCAGACGATTTTGCTCAAAGGTGGTTTAAAATTCGAACAGTAGTCAAACGCTTTTCAATTTGCGTTTGACTTTATTTCAACAAGGAAAGCAAGAACCAGACACAGGCAAATTTAGAAAAATCTTAACTAGGCTTTTAGAGTGAGAGTATAAACTAAGTATATATATATATTTATATAATCACTTTCTAATCAGCAGAAACCCATGACCTCCAAGTGCTGTATCGGAAGATTCGTGATCCTGAGTACAACAACCTGTATGCAGTAAATCAGTCAGAGAGGAATGACAACTATGCATTTGCGTTTTTATCATATATACTGCCCAAAAGTCACATGAGAGGCTACGATACCGTGCCTTTTGTATAGCTATATTTCGCCCCAAGGATAGGTTTTACACAACAGCAATACAGAACCGATATGACACATTAAATCCCCAATTTACTAAGTTGGGCGTCATCTGCTATGTGTTGCAAAATGTTGACGGAATAGAGCCTGGCTGCTATTCTCCTGTTTATATGATTACGAGTCCATTATTTGGATGGGCTCTCGTCACAAACATTTCGGAGATTTATCATTTAACCTATGACAGGAAAGATGACGACTGGGAGTATTTACGCCTTAACTTCTACGTTTTAAGGAGAACTGATTGTTTGCCGCCTGCACCTTCAGGTAAATATTTTGCGATTGTCGTTAAACCGATGTTCTGGTTGCAGCTAAATCTGAGAATGGGCGGTGCTTATTATATGTGCATTATCACCATAGGATAACGTGGGGGAGGAATGGGGGAGTGCGGACTCCCCCAGACCGACAAAAACGGGTCGACCCCCTCAGCGCGAAGGAAAAAAGGGTAGACCCCTCAGCGATTTTTACCAAAAATTTAACATTGCTTAGCAACTTTTAGCGATTTTTTTCAAAAATTTCTTAAAAATCGCTAAACATCGTCATTTTTGACTAAATTTCTGGCCAAAAATATGGAATTTCTGCAAATTTAGGGGTGGATCCCCTTAAATATTTTGAATTGTTTGGGGGTAGACCCCTCGCCAGGGTCAGGGTAGACACCCACAGATTCGGACCCCGGGCTAACGTATGATTATCACACGGATTCTAAGGGGAGATATGCGACCCTTCTGAGAATGAGGTTCAGGTCTATGGAGTGGGGGTTACCCAAACCTCAATCCAGACAAAAGTATCCGCAGCAGGTCTCCAATATATATAGCCTATAGTAGAAGGAATAGTGCAGATAGAAAAGTCCAAATAATGGACTCGTAATCATATAAACAGGAGAATAGCAGCCAGGCTCTATTCCGTCAACATTTTGCAACACATAGCAGATGACGCCCAACTTAGTAAATTGGGGATTTAATGTGTCATATCGGTTCTGTATTGCTGTTGTGTAAAACCTATCCTTGGGGCGAAATATAGCTTTATATAAAGGCACGGTATCGTAGCCTCTCATGTGACTTTTGGAGCAGTATCGCATGATGCCGGCAAATGCATATTTGTCATTCCTCTCTGACTGATTTACTGTATACAGGTTGTTGTACTCAGGATCGCGAATCTTCCGATACAGCACTTGCAGGTCATGGGTTTCTGCTGATTAGAAATTGATTATATAAATATATATATATACTTAGTTTATACTCTCACTCAAAGCCTAGTTAAGATTTTTCTAAATTTGCCTGTGTCTGGTTCTTGCTTTCCTTGTTGAAATAAAGTCAAACGCAAATTGAAAAGAGCGTTTGACTACTGTTCGGGAATTTTTAGAACCACCTTTGAGCAAAATCGTCTGGACTTAGACCCCACCAAATGGAAATTCCACTGGTTTCCCACTATTCCGATCAACCACGCCATTAGGTTACAACTCCCGGCTATTGGCACGACTACTCATCACTTCATATATTGCTAAATTATCTTGAATATTTGGACTTATAACTTTCCGAGTATTTCGACCAACAAGTGTGCCGAATTGAGGGTTGTTAATTGTATCGAATCAGCTACTCCCTAAATTTGATACCCCGCTCTGCTTCCGGTACCATTTGTCCTTTGTCATTTACTGTGCTGTGTTGCGTTTTCTCTTAGCTTTCCAGAATTTTCTCTCAACTTTTTCACTGAAGATTAAGCAGACACACTTATGATACTGGTTTAGTGATAGAGAAGGCATGAGCTATAAGAATGTGCATGTTACCAGATCTTTTGTCTCGCTTCTTTGACTTCTGAAGATCAGAAACGGCACGACGAACTGCTTCATTCTGAAAGAGTAGATAGTTGCTGATGTAAGAAAAGTCAATATCTGAGTGAGTATGTTTCAGATTTGTTATCAGATAAACCATTTGAAAGCAGTTTTAGGACCCCAAGATATGTTCCTTCAGGTACAGTAATAGCATTCTGCTGTGGAGGAAACAATGAATTCCATTTTCAGCCAATTTTTCCGCGCAGCAGGTCTCATGTTTGCTCAGCCCTGGAACTAACACGCTGTTTGGTTGATAAGAATAAAACGGCTGACTAGGCTTATCAAAAGGGCGCTACAGAAAACAATTTGGAAACCGAAGGATGAAAACAATGATCTTACACACCCTTCCCTGCGAAATAGAAGGTATTTTAAATTGTAGGCCACTTCTCAGTATATCTTATGGATTCAAAGAAGCAAGCATACCGTTGACGCCCCTACCTCTGACCACTACCCGATTCTCTGTGATCTCAAACTAATCACTGCACCATCCTACCCGGCCCCAAAGCGCTACTACTGCTACAGTAAAGCGCGGTGGACTGATTTTCGAAATATTATTGAAGACCGAATCAGCCACTCTAAGCCTGCCCGACCCACCACCCATAGCCTGAATACGTGGCTGTCCGGGCTCATCCGGGAAGCGGCTACGCAGACTATTCCCAGAAATCGTAGAAGAAACCCGACGGCTTGGTGGTTCAGAGTCCCTATCACACCATGTGCGGGAAGCCAGAGATCGGAAGCGTGCTTTCCTTTCCACAGCGACTGAAGACCGAATTGCCTGGATTGCAGCAGAGAGACAACTGAGGAATTCCATTGTGGAAGCGAAGCGCTGCAGCTGGCGTGAATACGTCGCAACACTGGACCTCCGAAGTGACCCTTCAAAAGTGATGCGAACTATTAAATCGATCAGCAGCAGCTCTGACAAAGGAAACTCTGGCCAGGCTCTCAAACGGGGTGGAAAAGTGCTGTCATCAGACAGTGCCAAGGCAAAAGGATTCATTCAAGAATACGCCTAAGTCAGCCACCTTCAGGAAACGAAGGACGATCGCAAAATCATCCGGGCCAACCGCAATTCCTTGAAGACTGGATTGAGCTTAACCAGTTGCATTGCTAAGCTGTTCGAGAAGATGGTGAAGGCTAGGCTGATGCACTGGTTGGAGGAGAATAAGACGCTGGATGATAAGCAGGCCGGATTCTGCCCGATACACTCAACTGAAGACCAGATAATCCCCCTGATACAATCCATCACTGACGGTTTTGTCGCAAAACACCCGCCTAAGCGGACTCTGCTAGTGCTGATTGACTTCAAGAGAGCATTTGACACCGTCTGGAAAGCGGGTTTGTTCCGGAAGATGATCGATATGGGCCTTCCATATGCTTCGTCAGATAGACCAAGAATCTGCTATCAGACAGGCTGGGAAAGGTGGAATTCAACGGTAGCACTGACCCATACAGGAAATTCTATCACGGAGTCCCCCAGGGCAGCTGTCTATCGCCCACTCTGTTCCTCCTTTTCATCAACGACGTCCTGGACAACCTGTCACCCGGTGCAGGCATCTCTGTTTGCCGACGACCTGGCTCTATGGGTACAGGATTCAATCCAGTGGCCTCAGCGGAACGGCTCATGCAGGACGCCTTGAACTCCTCCATCAATGGTCAGAAAAATGGAAACTCACCAGAAATGCCGCCTTCTTCACCACCTGGAATAAGGAAGCCAACTACCGGCCCAATCCTTTGATCGGAGCGAACATCCCCTTCCAATCCAACCCTGTCTTCCTCGGGGTGACCTTCGACAGACTCCTCAACTTTGGTCCTCATGTTGCCAAGCTGAAATCAAAGGCTTGGCCAAGCCTGAGGGTTCTGTCGGCTGTTGCGTCGACTGACTGGGGATGTGCAAAAGAAGATATCAGACTGCGAATGAGTGCTAGGTGCACCAGAGTCACGCACTCAAAAATGGACACATCCCTGGGTTTGCATCTGATTCCACCCATCTGCGCTAGGGGATAGGAGCGTCGAAAGACGCTGTGCTCTACTGCTATACGCATGAGCACTTAATGGAGGTTTGATAACACTGAGCCGAAAGACCACACGACGGCCTCCCTCCAGCCTCCCACTGTGGGACGGCATCCAGACGACATAGCGAGGGTCATACTAGATATGACTGATGGGGAGAAGCAAAGGTGGCAACACCAATCTATGCCTAGCGAGATTCCCGAACAGAGAGAGAGAGATCTCAGACTGCTGTACCTGACCTTCATCAGGTCAGCATTGAATATTGTGGAGGAGGATGGATGTATTGCGCCGCTGAAACCCATATCAACACTCTGGAAGTTATCCAAAATATGGCCGTTACCGGCTGCCTGCGGGCAGCACCAGTGGAACTACTGCTGCTGGAGGCAAATCTTATTCCCTGGTCCCTTAGTCCCTTATTCCCTGGTCCCGCAGCTGACGGCTGTGGCATATGAGAAGTCTATGCGGCTCCCACAGGCAAACCCTAGGCGAACCTCATGCGACCAACCTACTGTCAACAAACGATCCCTGAAGAGCCAGCCGTCCTGGCGAGATGCAGGCCGCACGATCTCCAGGCAATGCGGACTTGAAGATTGCACCAGAGATCCCCTCCTGCCATCCTCATGAGACCGTCCGACAAGTCGCCGGTGGACGAAGCTTATCCACAGCTACTTGTGCCTGTCCGAAAGCCGACCCAGTCCCAGTGATGTTAGCTGCTACAAATGCAGCACTCGCAGCCCATCCGGAGCCGTCTCTCATCATTTGGACGGATGGAGCCGCGGCCGGCGGAGTAGAAAATGGAGGCTCTGGAATCTACGTAACTACCAGCGGCGGCGACGAAGTAGCGAAGCTGAGCCATCCTGCTGGTAAGTTCTGCTCCAGCTTCAGAGCGGAACTTACCACAATCTGCAAGGCTCTGGACTGGGTCCGGGAAAACAGCGGCACCTTACCAGCACCTTCTACCATCATTATCTGCGCAGATTCGCAGTCTGCTGTAACGTTGCTCAAGAGTGGTCTCCGGGCAAACTTCAGCCAACTGCTATGGGAAGTGCACATCAACCTAAAGGCCCTATCCCACCACCACCTCATTTTCCAATGGGTGCCGGGTCATTCTGAAGTCCCGGGTAATGAAATCGCAGACGCCCTTGCTGGCCAAGGGTGTTTCCTCCCACAGCAACAGTCACCGATCAACTTCCAAACCGCCAGATCAGTGATCAGAAGACATTTTGACTGTAAATGGAGAGGAGGCTTAGCCCATCCTCGGGGAAAACAAATCTACGGAGACTTCGGCCCTGTCCCTGCTTCAAACGAGGCATGCTTAACCCGAAAGGACAGATTCCTGCTTAGGCAACTACGTACCGGAAAATGCCTGCTCCTCCAAACTGTCAAACACACCTTCGACCCGATAGCCTACCCTAGCCCAGCGTGCCCCCATTGCCAGTCGGGGGAGTATGAAGATCTGGAGCACCTTATTCTACGGTACCCCAGGCACACCATACCACATTTTCTTCATTTTGGTCTAAACCCAAACCTTTCCTGTATACGGGAATCCCCGATAGCCGTCCTATGCTTCCTCCGCGACAGTGGGCTTCTGGCCCGCCGTATATAGGCCCTGCCTGATCCGACCTCCGAAGATGATGATGATGATGAAGCAGGCATACTCTGTCCAGCCGGCTTTATAGCTCCCTCGACGCGTTTTGGAATAATAAATTCTTGCAGTTTTAACTGCAGTTTATATAGTAAAACGTTGAATCTAACCGTCCTATTAGCACCATTTTTCCCAAATCCGTTTCATTTTGGAGTAGAAATTTAATTTCTTAAACAGAAAGTCTTTAAACAAACATTGTCTTTTGGTTTACCACTGCCAAAATTGATGGAACATTCTTCGCTGCGCTTGATTTGTAAGGATTTTCGTTGCATATTGTAATCTGAGGGAGCGGCATTTGGTTGGTTCGGTTTACCTAAACAGAAAGCTAGAACTTGCAAGACCACATCGACACTAACAACGTAGTAGGAGTAGTGCAAATTCCTCACGCAAACAAGAAACCGGTGCTCCATACGCTAGAGAAGCGAACAGACCGACCGCGACCGCTAACCAATTTTGACCGAACATTACATCTATTTGCAAACTTCTGAAACCTTTTTCAAGCGGGTTTTAAAAACTGCATTAGTATATTCATTGCGGCTATTCAGCAGTCTGTGTATGAATGCATCCAATGTAAAGTGTGAATATATTATAAAATATGTACAGTATAAAAGTATATTTGTAATGAAGTATTCGGAGAAGCAAGCACTCGGTATACTCTGTTCTGTTGAGTTTAGTAAAACAATGTTCCGCTGGTCTAGTCTTAGTCTCAAGTTTGCAAAAACCATTTTGCAAGTGTGGGAGCCATTAAGTTTTGAGCTCTAATTTGTGCGAAAATCAGAATTTTACATTTAACTCCTGTGCCAACAGAAGAGGTTTATTATATATAGTTAATCTGAGGAAGCAGATTCCCAAATAAAAGATGTCGGGACCATGGATTTGTCCTTTACATCAATTTTCCCTTAATGAACTGTCTACGTTAACAGCAGACTGTTATTTTCCGCTTCTGCTGGTTCCACATTTGCAAACAGTGTTAAAATTCAATTGTTCCTACTAATAGTGTCCACAACCAAATTACACCAATCACATTTGAAGCATTAAAATTATAGACAGATTGTGTCTAACCTTGGTTATGACGGTTATTGGCATTTTGAAGTAGCTAATGCATTTATCGATCAAAAGATATGCGCATCCGGAGACAGCGAAAATGAAAACGATTAACCAGATACATGTTGCTTTTCGGGTAACGCTGCGTAAAATCGAAGTCAAACCATGGGCAGAAGTATACCTTTGCAATGCCATGACTACAACAGACCAAAAATAAAATTTGTCCGTTTTTACGATAGGCTGCAACTCATGAATGCTCCATCACTCAAAGGATACGACAGTCTGTAATGTTAACTACAAACCCTTTAATGCCGGATGGGCCATATGGTGCAAGTGGCGAGTTTTTGATATCTTGTTTTTGAGGACAGAGGCTAGTAGTTACCGGTTGACAGTCTGGGCATTTGCCCCTTTTTTCTTCAACACCTAGACCCCGTTTGGGAGAATATTTACATAGCTGCTGGAAAAATTGGGTTTCCGTAGCTTTCCGCCAAAAAAGGAAAATTTTGATGATTTCGAGCCCTGCATGCAAACGAATCCAGTGCCGGCTGTAGTTTATAGTCGGCGGAAAATTCGTTTCACCAGGCGATATTCAGGTCAAGCACATTAAAATAATGTATAGTTTATTCAGAATCAACTTTTGCACCTAGTCATCAGTTAGTTAATTTTCTGTAATGAAGGTTTAGCAAAAATTTATACTTTGCCATTCTAGGATAGTGCGGTACACTTTGTTCACGTTCAGTGGTTGCCCTGTTTTTATAGTGCAACCGTTGTGGACCTACATTTTTCAATCCGAGAGCGGGGATTTGCGCTATTAGTCACAAAAATAAAACAAAAGTAAACAAAGGTTCCTTTTATATTTCATTAATTTGGAAAGGTGGAGTAGTGCACAGCTTGACCCTGCTGTCAATATAATACCTGGTTGTTCCTTAAAATGATACTGTCTATGAAAACTACAAAAAACTCAACGATCCCACGATATCTTCGGAGGACATCGTTAACACGTTCGCAACAATTACTATTTTGGATAAATTTCCTCTCAAACAATTAATTTATTTATGGTAACTTCATTAATTTTTTAAAAAAGGCTTGGGACAGTGTTTTACAGCTTGATTATATTTTGCGTTCACATTAAACAAATGCTATAAAAATATGTCGTGCGCACAAACAAATCATTTTCCAGTCTATTGAAGAAGCATAACAAGTGTGGGTCACCGGTGACCTACGTGTTTGAGCGGAAAAGCTTATGTAGGTCACCTTTTCGCAAACCTTTGCAGTAAATGTTTGTGTTTTTAAAATAAGTTACAGAAATTTTGTTTCAACTCAGGAGAATTCATGTTTTTACCAATACAGATAAGTTTCACCAAGCTGTTATCAATCCTATGTTGTCGCTTGAAGCACATTGCTTAACATTGCCTCTATTATTAGCAATAATTGCTTACAGTAAGAAATTGTGCAACAACTTGTGAGGGAACCGAGCGCAGTTTTCGATCTAATAAAACAGTCCATAGCCTACCCTCGCTTTTCACCGATTACTAGAACCTAACCGGGCTTTAATTGTGGCCAAGTAGGCAGGAGTTTAGTCACTCGATTGGGTAACAAACACGGCTTTGCTCTAGAGCTTGAAAAACGAGCCTTATGATACCAAAACGATGTTCCAACATCTGATTTGCTCCTTTATTTTTCCATTTTCTTTTGAGTTTACATTGCCGAGAATAAAGTAATGGTGAAGCTTTCAAGCCATCGAGTAAAACAAAGATAAATCAGCTAAATCCACTATAAAAATTATGCTTCGGATAGAAGTATAGGGATACAGTCGCGACGAGTTTGAGACGCCCTGTAGACGAAAACAGGCTACTGTTGCTTGATTGCACCAAGAGTAATGATAACAATTAATGTAATGATTAAGAGTGTGACAATCTCAGCTATTAGGCCGGGAAAATCATCTGCACGATAACGGTCTACCCTCCCACAAATTGGACCCTCGTGATTCTCCCACACTACAGTACCTAATCAACCACCCCCTCCCCAGTATTGACCCTATAGTACGACCAAAAATGTGTGTACAAACTTTGACTGTTTATAGCAGCTTAACCTTTGGAGTAAACCCCAACAATGTATATATTTTTAGAATCCTCAGGGACCAGAGATTTCGATAATTCGGGAAAATCCGGAATTCCGAGTTTCATTCACGGAAAATCTAAAATTTTTAGTTTTTCGCCCAATTTTTATAGCAATCAAAATTTCGTTTTCACGATCAAATAGAGCTGGTCCCGCTGCAAATTTTTGCTCCTACAAGTTTTTCACGAAAGTGCACCCAATTTCCGGAATTCAGGGTTTTCGAAATTTCCGGATTTTAAAACTTTTCTTCAATACCCAACAATATGGGTATCATTCGAAAGCGCTTGATGAACTGAACAAATCTTGTGATAGAACCAACTCGCAGAAATGAGTCCAGTTCTCGGAATTCGCTAATACCTTCCAAGCTAGAGTGAAATTTGGAATTCGTTAATTTCGGGAAATTGGTGCATTTTCAGACATTGGCTCTATTACCAGATTTGTTCAGCTCATCAAGAGCTTTCGAGTGATACCCATATTGTTGGGTATTGGGGAAATGTTTAAAATCCGGAAAATCCGGTTTTCTCGAATTCCGGGGATTATGTGCATTTTGAAGAGTTCATTCTATTACAAAAGTTGTTCAGCTCGATAGGAGCTTTCGAATGATGCCCATCTTGTGGGTATTGGAGAAAATTTTTAAAATCCGGAAATTTTGACAACCCAGACTTCCGTAAATTGGGTGCATTTTCGTGAAAACTTGTGGAAGCAAAAATTTGCAGCGGGACCAGTACTATTCGATCGTGAAAACGAAATTTTGATTGCGATAAAAATTGGGGTAAAACTAAAAATTTTAAATTTTCCATGAATGAAAGCCGGAATTCCGGATTTTTCCGAATTTTCGAAATCTCTGGTCCCTGAGGATTCTAAAAATATATACATTGTTGGGGTTTACTCCAAAGGTTAATCTGCTATAAACGGGCGAAGTTTGTACACACATTTTTTGGTCGCACTATAGTTGATTTGACCCACCACAAATCACACCCTAGTCAAATGCCCCCCCAAAACAGACCCTAGTGAAATGACCCCCCCAAATCAGACCCTGGTCAAATACACTAGGGTTTGTTTTGTTGGGGGGGGGGGCGGGTGGTTGACTAGGGGCCTTTTCAAGAAAGGGTAGAGTAGAGTAGAGTACAGTTAAAAGTAACCGCACTAACTAGCTTTAACTCAACTCAAGCTTGAGTTTTCTTCTTTTAACTCTTTTATGAAAAGTTCTATTTGGTGGAAGGGTCACTAGGGTCCAATTTCTGGGGGGAGGGGTAGGCCGTTATCCTGCAGATGATGACCCCGGCCTGATAGCTGAGAGTATGGCGCTTGCCACGCTCTTAATTATTATATACTCCTGATTGCACTAACAAGAAAACTTAAAGCGAACTTGACTGTATTTTGGTTTTAGCCAACTGCAACTGGCTTTTTACAACACATTTTGTTTAGTGTTCGTCAATTGGTAATAAATATAATTGGCCGGCCAAGTCGGACAAAAAAATCAGTGATCTGATATAGTGTAGCTCAAACTATAGTTACTGAACCCATAGAAACCATATAATTCTACTTGCAGACTGATTGACACTTTCTTTATCATAACTAATTAACACTGTACTGCAGCTGGAGGGGAAGGGGTATCAGATGCCCTTGAAGATTTGGAAAACAGTATACCCGGATTTTCTGATCTAAGCAAAAAGTTAAAAATAAATTGAAGCCTTCGTGTGATCAGTGCTGAAGAGAGTTAATGAGATTGCATCAATTGAACTTTATTCCCCCCCAGAACCCCAATTGAACTTTAACCCCCCCCCCAATTAAAACCGGCCTAAAAGGACTAATTCAATGTCAGATTGTGTTTTCTTGCTATTACTGCTACAAAATTTAACTTAAAATAAATACGTACTATATTCTAAATTCTTTTGTAAGCTCAGTATAAGCTAAGGTTGGAAGCTTACAATGCAACCCCTATAAGCAAGTTTTCAGCACAATCAAGGACAAAAAATGGATCCTTTCAGGAAAGCCCCCCAGGCCCGCATTCCGCAAAACTTGACCAAATAGCTGAAATTTGGTATGGGTATGTTTTCGACCACGCTGAGTTCAAATATAGCAAATTTTTTTATTTCGCGAAATTCGTTTTTTTTTTGATTCGTAAGGGGGAACCAAGGGAAACCGAAAACATTTATGTCTTCGATTTTGCTGATGTTGAATGCGGGGGTTTTCGGGGTCGCAGAACACGAGTCTGAAGTCCGTTTTTCGCTTCAGTTTTCAGTGCAGTGCAAGATCAGTGCAAGCTTACATCTTAAGCTTAAAACTTTAGCTCATGCGGAGCTAACGAAAAGCTAAATCAAAAAATAGACTTCAGATTCGTGCAGCCCCGAAAACCCCTATATACATCTTTTCAGCACTTATTTTGATTACTGACCCCAATTGAACTTTATCCCCCCCCCAAACTAGTTGGGGGGGGGGATAAAAAGTGCATACCTTGTATGCACTTTTTTCGGAAAGACAGAGTTGTCCTGATGTCATTGCAGATTAGTTGAATCCTTCTACTCTAGCAATTGAAGAAGACACTACTGTAACAGATTCATTAGTCAATATTTTTAATACGCCTGAAATTGACTTCAACGAAACCAAGGAGGAAAAATCTGACTTATCAAAATTGATTCTTGAATTTAGCACACAGAGTTCGTGCAGAGATGGCAATCGCTGACAAAAGAGCAGCAGGAAATAGTGGAAAACATAAAAGAAGCTCTAAGTCCCGCAAGCAATACAGCATTAAAAGCCGTTCGTATGTTTATCAGTGGAAGCGCAGGTGCTGGAAAATCATTCATGATCAGATCTTTGAAAGAATTCATCAACAGACACACTCGCAAAAATTCTGTTGTAATTGCGAGAACCGTTGGTGGCTGCACTATCCATCGTGCGCTGTATCTCCCTAGAAAGCACGCACAAAGAAAGGACGGTAACTATGTTTCACTTCCCGCAGCAACATTAGCACTATTGCGTGCCGAACATAAAGAAACATAACGACCATTATAGTTGACGAATGTAGACATGTGTCTCCTTAGCGAACTAAGCCTTTGATCCAGTTCTGGAACTGTTTGATCCAGGAAGTGCAAGCAAAACTATGTATGAGGCACAAATATTTAGCTTTGAGTCACGCATGGTTTGACTGAAAAATTGACTTTTTTATTGGTTCACCAAAAGTCGCCTGGCGAACCAATTTTTGAGTTGTTAGTTCATTTTGTGCCAGCTTATAGTCCTTCAAGAGTACTCCATGAGTCACTCTTTAGAATTTAACGAAATTTCAAAGAAAAGCAGAATTTTTAATTAGAACTACTAATGAAAATGCTAACTCTAATTTGCTTAAAGTATGAAATGGTCAGCTCAGTGCTGTGAGCTCAAAACATGAGCAGTGCTGAGAACTCTGGGATGGCCCTCATGGTAAACTCAGCGATGGCCCTCATGGTAAACTCAGGGATGGCCCTGGGTCGGGTGGGTAAAAGCAGGGACGGGTTGGTAAACTCAGGGACGGGTGGGTAAACTCATGGACGGGTGGATAAAGCAGGGACGGCTCAAGGACGGGTTGGTAAACTCAGGGACGGGTGAGTAAACTCAGGGACGGGTGGATAAAAGCAGGGACGGCTCAGGGACGGGTTGGTATACTCAGGGTCGGGTGGGTAAACTCAGGGACGACCCAGGGACGGGTGGATAAAAGCAGGGACGGCTCAGGGACGGGTTGGTAAACTCACGGACGGGTGGGTAAACTCAAGGACGGGTAGATAAAAGCAGGGACGGCTCAGGGACGGGTTAGTAAACTCAGTGACGGGTGGGTAAACTCAGGGACGGGTGGATAAAAGCAGGGACGGCTCAAGGCGGGTTGGTAAACTCAGGGTCGGGTGGATAAAAGCAGGGACGGCTCAAGGACGGGTTGGTAAACCCACGGAGGAGCGAGTAAACTCAGGGACGACCCAGGGACGGGTGGGTAAAAGCAGGGACGGCTCAGGGACGGGTTGGTAAACTCAGGGACGGGTGGGTAAACTCATGGACGGGTGGATAAAAGCAGGGACGGCTCAGGGACGGGTTGGTAAACTCAGTGACGGGTGGGTAAACTCAGGGACGGGTGGATAAAAGCAGGGACGGCTCAAGGCGGGTTGGTAAACTCAGGGACGGGTGGATAAAAGCAGGGACGGCTCAAGGACGGGTTGGTAAACCCACGGAGGAGCGAGTAAACTCAGGGACCACCCAGGGACGGGTGGGTAAAAGCGGGGACGGGTCAGGGACGGGTAGGTAAAATCAGGGACGGGTTAGGGACGGTCGAGTAAATTATCAGCCATATAGTTTTGGACAGTCAGTAAGTCGTGTGAGCTTGTAATTGTATTATGTGCAAGTAGGAGCTTATATATTGTATGTTATATATAAAATGTATATTACATGTATGTGTATTGATATTGAATCCTTAGTCAAATCAGGAGTTAAAGAGGCTTTAACGTAGGTTTTTGATACTTTTACTTACATAATTTTAAGACTTTTTAACTTATAATCTAACACAAGTGTCTTAGGAAAACATTTGAAACTTTTTAGTCAACGATATGCTGCTGACTTGTTGAATACAAGCTGCATTTCTCGGACGCGACAGGACCTAATATAGACACAACAAGTTGGCCCCAAAAGGGGGCAATATTCCTTTGTAGACCTATTATCATTCAATTGCAAAAGTTGTCTTTTATCAAGCTCTGCTAAAGTGTTGAAGCTCCAGGTTTACTTTACAGAATCTCCGCCTTCTCTTGAGTTGTTTGCATTTGGATCTGCAATATTATAGTCTAAGAAACTCCATTAAACTTCTGTCATTTCTTATCAGTCTTCGTTTACCTGAGGAAACATAATAAATTGCATCATTAGGTTATCAGTAGGTGCAACCACATTTTACTCCCAAATATGAAGCAAAACCAAACGAAGTGTTTATTTCGTTAGTAAATATTTCTACGAGTTGTCAGTTCTCCAGTTCTCGCGGTCAGGCATTTTAAGGTCTATGATGGAGGGCCTATTCTTGCTTGCCGTGTTGGGCTGAACTTATGATGTCCAGTGCAAGCTAGTACCCAGTTACCTAATGCATCTTTGTGTAGCTCCGAAGCTACACTGGTGCTCAAAAAGGTGCAACCGTTTAGGTTGCTGACAGTCAAAAACTGCGCGAACGCAGCCAGTTCTGCTGCTTATATAGTTTCGAAATCTAATTTGCAAAATCTGAATACAAAAAAATCCCTAAGCTTGCCCTGTGTTGAAGATAGGGCTTCTGAATGGAGAAATCACTCATAACACACTAAACATACTAACTTTCATGTTATACATTCCTGCTCCAGCAGGATTAAAAACCACACTACACTCTTAAAAAGACTCCTGTAGAAATTACAGGAATTCTTGTAGTTCTCTACAAAAGTGCTTCTGTGCGGTCAGTCACTAGCGGAGCTTCCTGTATTTTCCACAAAAGTAACTTTTGTATTTTTTACCGGTTTCTGGAATAGTAAAAATTACAGGAGTTTCCTGTAGAAAATACTAAGCAAACCTGTAGTTTTTATTACAGGAATTTCCTGTAGAAAATACTAAAGAAACCTGTAGTTTTGTTCGACTTTTTTACAATCCTATATCAGATACCAAACCTGTATTTTTTACAAGACAAAACCTGTAAATTCTACTGGAGCGACCTGTTATTTCAGAAGGGAGGGGGCAGGTGTGGGGGGGCGGCCGCTCCCAAAAAAATTTTCGGCAGGGAGCGGCCGTTACAAAAAAATCACCCACTGGGTGTTGGAAGACTGAAAATTTGAAAAAATTCAAAAATTTCAGTCTTCAAAAATTATGACCACAAACTTATATACAAAATTTGCGTTATCAGCGTATCGAGTACTTTCCTGTGAGCAAACCTGCAAACCAGTGAAAACTACAGGTTTCATTAGTACTGAATACTGGTCTAACTTGTAATCCATTCTACCAAAGTATGTCCGGTAAAAACTACCAACGATGACCTGTAGAAATTACAAGACTCAACCTGTATTTTCTACAAAAGCTTTTGTACTTATCATCTACAAAAGTGATTCCTGTAGTTTCTACAGGAACATTTCTAAGAGTGTAGGCAGACGCTCAGGCGCCTTAAGTAGAGACATACAGATGCACGCAAACGTAAGTGCACATTTTTCCAGCACACAAAGTATTGATTGAACTGAAACGATGTTTTCTATATATGTATTATATATTACACATATACTTCCTGTTGCCTGGCTCCTGCACACACAAAAAATGCAAGCGTACATGACTTTTACTTAAATACGAGACTGTCCAAAGTACATCGCTGATAATTTACTCGATCATTCCTGAGCCGTCCCTGCTTTTACCCACCCGTCCCTGAACCGTCCCTGAGCCGTCCTTGTTTTTGCCCACGCGTCCCTGAGTTTACCAACTCGCCTTGAGCCGTCCCTGAGTTTACCCACCCGTCCCTGAGCCGTCCCTGCTTTTACCCACCCGTCCCTGAGTTTACCAACTCGTCCCTGAGCCGTCCGTGCTTTTACCCACCCGTCCCTGGGCCGTCCCTGAGTTTACCCACCCGTCCCTGAGCCGTCCCTGCTTTTACCCACCCGTCCCTGAGTTTACCAACTCGTCCCTGAGCCGTCCGTGCTTTTACCCACCCGTCCCTGGGCCGTCCCTGAGTTCACCCATCCGTGCCTGTCCCTGTCCCTGTTTCTGCTTTTACCCACAACCTTCACAAGGTGATAATTTATCAAAACCTTGTCAATCAAATGCATCAAATTTCATACATAGAATAGAGACAATTAGTTTCCTATAATTTAGGAATTATATGAATGTTTCCGAGAAAATTTCTAAAAAAACAGTTATTCAGAAACCCACAACATTCGTTTTCTCGGCAAAAGATAGCTTTTTACCCAATTTAAAAAAATTAGGACAACCTGGCATAACCTGGATTTTGAAGTAAAGTCACCCTACTTTCGGTGAGCGGACGCAGTCACGACTAGGCAATCTCTACATGTACAAATTTTTTTCAACCATTTGGTGCAATTTAAAGCTGCGTCCTGATAAGCATATTCGACGGTAACTCTGGTACTGCAAATTAAAATGTAGCAAATTGGAAAACAAAGTTTAGCGTTTTCCTGAGATAACCACGGTTTTATTCTCAGCACTGCTCATGTTAGGATGGCGGACCATTTCATGCCTTAAGCAAATTAGAGTAGCATTTTTCCTGCTGCGTCACGACGCAGCAGGTCTACTATAACCGGTTTTAAGATGCAATTTACACAACAGCAATGATATTCATACTCTATTCCATAAAATACACGTGCTGAGTGTATCAAATGTTTTCTGCATTGATGATATGCAAATTAAGCTTTAGCAGAAGAATAAAGACAGGAATATAATTTAACGATACGTACGATGCTTGTATGCAGATTGTAAAACTATTCCAGATTTATGAGTTCTGATCAATTCTATGTAATGCGTAAGTTTTCTCAGTTTGCCTTGGCTCAGGTCCTCAGCATACTCATTTTTGTCGTGGTAAGAAACGCATTGTGTTGTTTTGTGAATTTTGAGATCGCTTGAAGGGTTCCAATATAAATGGGGAGCCTAGTACATTCTCACTTCCTTGAAATTCAAAAGCACATTCTAAAATGACAACATTCACTATTAATGTAGAATCTGTAGACTATTAACGCTTCAGATTCGGAAAGTAAATGCTAATTAATTCATACTCTAGTATGTTGGTCCTTGGCCCAAAACATTTCCGAAAATCGGATCACATCCGGTCCATGTCCGGTAACCGGATGTTTAGATTACAAAAACCGCACAGCAAGATGGGTTGGTCGTACAGCTTCGAAGATCGAAGATCTCATTACCGGTCTAACAGTTTGACAAAACAAGCAAAAATCACCTATTTTTAAAACGCTATGATTCAAACATTACAGCAGATATAAAGTAAATAGAGGCTTAGGCTTGTTAGGGATAGACCAAATATCGTTTTAATAAAATAATTTGACTTCCGGACCAACCGGAAACTGAGATAATAGCCCATAAAATCTCAAGTTTCGAGGCTCAGGACCGGAAATGAACCGGATATTCGATTGTTTTGACACCGGTAAAATGAAGGTAGCCTCCCAAACATTCATTGTGCCCAAAACTAACATTTTTTATCCGCGATTCCGAGCACCAGACCGGAAAAACCAATTTTTCCGTTTTTTTTCGAACAAGAATACGACCATAGATCTCGCAGTTATGATCCAAAAAAGGCGAAATTTGGCACACAGACTAATTCCGACCCGAGGAATTCAAAAATTCAAAGCTGTACGACCAACCCATCTTGCTGTGCGGTTTTTGTAATCTAAACATCCGGTTACCGGACATGGACCGGATGTGATCCGATTTTCGGAAATGTTTTGGGGCAAGGACCAACATACTAGATGATGAATTAATTAGCATTTACTTTCCGAATCTGAAGCGTTTTTATCGGTTTAGTATCCGGCAACCGGATACAGACCGGATATTTTGGGTTTATCGGAATCTCCTCCTCCTGAGGATTCTAAAAATATATACTTTATATAGGCTACCTTCAAGTGTTAACTCATGACAGCCGCTCACAGTTCGGTTCCAAGAATTTTTGGTCAGACTTTAGTATTTGCTTAAGACAGTAAGTGCTATCTTGACAAACGTTCACACAAAATTGTCCTCTTGTGTGGGAATATTTGTTCACATAGCTAATACTTCATTCTGCTATATCCACGCGCAGGATTTTGGTCTGGTTTGGGAAATTGATAGTACGTCGCTCCGCCATAATTTCTGCCGTGTCTCATTAATTTTTGGGAACATCTGGGTTATTCACAATTGTCAGGAACGTTTATTGTCATTTTATTGGGATCTTTTGCACTTTACTATTCTTTTTCTCGACCAGCCTAGCTTTAAAATTTTGCATGAGTGCATAATGGACGAGTGTGAATTCAAAAATTCAAACATTTTAAAAACTAAATTTTAATTATATTGTATGCGTGGTTCAACCGGATCAAAAAATTTCTCCCGGTTTTGCTGAAAACTAGCATACAAGTTTTTTCTGGGGCGCTGATCACGAGTCCGGAATGCGTATTTCGTTTCAACTTTTCGCTGGCTCACAACAAGCTTACAACTTCAACTTATAATACGCTATCGGAAAGTTGAACTGAAAAACGGATTTCAGATCCGTTATCAGCGCCCCAAAAAACCCTTGTTTGCAAGTTTTAGCTTAATCGGTGACAAGAAAGTTTTTATCTCGTTCCATCCCCCCTTACCTTACCTTATGGTTTATTAAAGATTTAGGTGTAATCCAAGCTCATGTTTTAATATCTTAGTATTCTCCTGAAGGTTTTATTAATCTATTTTTGCAGCCTGTAATTTTTTCCTTGCTAATTAGCAAATATATACATAGTTCAATCCTAATTTGTGACAAACCGAACTAATATTGCGTACATACACCCAGTTGGGCTGTTGCTATTTCCTATTGGCTAGTGCAGGCCCAAATATCCATAAATTTCAGTATCGTGCTCAATACCAAAATTTAGCAGTAGTATAGGAGAGGACAAATGGGACTACTTTGGGCTAATTTTGGATTCCATTAATGGACCTCCTGTCAAAATATGACAGTTAGCTGTCATTAGCTGTCAATGATATTAAGCTGTCAAAATTAATGATCTTAAGCTATCAAATTAATGAGTTGTCTGGCTTATTTGTGATTAACGTACCATCTGCCAGTTTGGCTAATTTCTGGCTTTCTATGAAATTGTCTTGTGTATTTAAATTCTCGTGTATTAATGACTAAAACTGGTGGCTAATATGATGAACTGTTAGCTTCTAATTTCCATCATCTATTTAATGAGTTTTGGCTAATATTAGATTCATCAAACTTGATTGAATGAAAAATAAATTTATGTGGGCTAATATAGAATTCCTCAACTTAATAGCTTTTGGGTGAATTTTGGATTCATCAAGTCCATGAAAGATTAATTGGTTTTGGGTAAATATTGAATTCCTCAACTTAATAATTTTGTATTAAGTTTTGGATTCCTCAAGTCTATGAAAAATTAATTGATGTTGGCTAATGTAGGATTCCTCAAACTTAATTGCATGAAAAATTAAATGGTGTAGGCTAACATCGGGTTCCTAAATGTCAGTCATATGAAAGATTAAATAAGTTTGGGTTTACTATGGATTCCTCAAGCTTAATTGCTTCAATGATTAATAACTTTCGGGTTTTAGTTTCCTCAATGTTTTGAAGGCGCATAAGTTTTGGGCGAATGTTTAATTCCTGAAATTTAAATTTGAGGGTAAAGTTTGGATTCCTCAAGTCCATGAAAGATTAAATACTTTGGGTTTGGTTTGGATTCCTCAAACGTAATTGCATGGAATTGATGTGGGCAAATATTAGATTCCTCAAACATAATTGCTTTTAGGTTGATATAGAATTCCTCAACCTTAATTGCATGAAATGAGTCTTGGGTGAAGTTTCAATTCCTCATAGGTTAAGAAAGAGCATATATGGGCTAATTTTTGGATTCCTCAAACTTAATTGCTTGAATGATTAATTGATGTAGGCTAATTTTTGGATTCCTCAGACTTAATAGCTTGGATGATTAATAGCTTTTGGGCTAATTTTCGATTCCTCAGACTAAACTTTTGAGTTTCTCTTTGGATTCCTCAATGGTTATAAGCTGAATGATTAATTAATGTGGGCTAATTGTCGATTCCTCAAACTTAATACCTTGGATGATTAATAGCTTTTGGGCTAATTTTCGATTCCTCAAGCTTAAGAAATTTTGGGTTTCCTTTTGGATTCCTCAATGGTTATGTGTAAATTTGAGTTCTTGTTGCAGTGATCGTGACTAACTATTTTCCCAGTGGAATAAAGTATAGTAAACTTAACGTTATTTCCAAAAGTTTGGTATTGTCTTATAGAGCACACTCTCAACAACACTGCACGACATTTTCATGCTCATACAACAACTAATTAGTTAGTAATAATTAATTAAGTTTTGAACAAAGTAGCGAAAATCGCCAAAATTAAGGTGCCAATAATTTTCCCAGCGGAATTTAACATAATAAACTTAAAGTTATCCAGGGAAGTTAGTTATCATCTCGTAGAGCACACTCTCAACAACACTGCACGACACTTTCATGCTCATTACAACAACTACTTAGTTAGCTATAATTAATTAAAGTTTGAACAAAGTAGCGAAAATCGCCAAAATTAAGGTGCCAATAATTTTCCCAGCGGAGTTTAACATAATAAACTTAAAGTTATGATTATAGTTTTGTTACACACTTATAGAGCACACTCTCAACAACACTGCACGACACTTTCATGCTCATACAACAACTAATTAGTTAGCAATAATTAATTAAGTTTTGAACAAAGTAGCGAAAATCGCCAAAATTAAGGTGCCAATACTTTTCCCAGCGGAGTTTAACATAATAAACTTAAAAGTTATGATTATAGTTTTGTTACACACTTATAAAGCACACTCTCAACAACACTGCACGACACTTTCATGCTCATACAACAACTAATTAGTTTGCAATAATTAATTAATGTTTGAACAAAGTAATGAAAATTGCCAAAATTAAGGTGACAATTATTTTCCCAGCGGAATAAAATGTAATAAACTTAAAGTTATCCAAGGAAGTTAGTTATCATCTCGTAGGGAAGTACACTCTCAACAACACTGCACGACACTTTCATGCTCATACAACAACTTATCAGTTAGTAATAATTAATTAAAGTTTGAACAAAGGGACCAGCAATCGCTAAAATTAACGTGCCAATAATTTTCCCAGCGGAATTTAACATAATAAACTTAAAGTTATGATTATAGTTTTGTTACACACCTATCAAGCACAGTGTCATCAACAATCAAATACACTTTCATCCTAGTAGATCAGCTACTCAAGTAGCGTTGACTTAATTAAAGTTAGTGTAGGATTGCATGAAAATTGCCAAAATTAAGGTGGCAACTAGTACGGGGGCAAACAAAAAATGCTTTAATGTTAAAGGGGAAACTTGTTTACGTTTGGGTATGGGAGGACAAATTGCATAAAACGTCCATTACAAACGCTAATTGTTTTTAGTTAGTTGTTTATACATCAATGAACCTGATTCATTAATGCTGCAAGATTAACTTAATAAGGAGTAAATATCAAGCACATCTTCCAACAGCACTGCACGGCACTTTCATGCTCACACATCGAACAGCCGCGTACGCAATATTGACTGAAATGCTAATAGTTTCGTGTTGATGTTTCTTGGTTTCTTTTGTCTGTCTCCTTGTCTATTTAAATTGTTTCTGTGTCACTTTGTTTTTTCTTACAAAACATGATGCGCTGCAGTTGATGGTAAGTAAATTTGTTATTTTTTTACTCTTGGAACTAATATTACGAAAACTGAAATATTAAAACTAACTGAAATATTACGAAATGAAGAGCAAACATTGCGGTTCCTTTCTAATGACAATGTCCTGCTGTTTCAGTCCATTAAGCTGACAGTTTATTAATGTCCTTTTCCCTATCACGTTATGATTAATTGCCACTGTAGAAACGAAGACTGTGCCTAAAGGAAAACAGTTTCTATTGAAATTGTATTTCCTTTAGGTATAGCACATCGCTAATGTTGTTTAGTTTTATACTCGCAAATTATAGCGAACTTTTATTTTCGCTTATAATTTGGAAGTTAACTTTTCAATTTCATTAACGTTTTTTTAATTGGTGTTTAATAGGTCTATTTTTATCAGTCCCTTACACTACTTTGGTTTGAAACCCATATAATTCACGAGTACCAGTATTTTTTATCCAGAAAAGAATGGAAGGAAGAATAACTTTTTGATTTTTAATCCATAACCATTCAAACCATGCATACCCGACTGTAGTTGATCCACAAATAAGCAAGGAACTGTGTAATGAAATTAAAATGAAAACAGTAATGCACTGGGAAATATGTAGAGGGCGGTCAAATGTTGAAAATCCAGTTAATATCTAATGAAAATGGTAGTGCAAGGAAGGCACTGAAGGAAATGATTGACGAATTGAAAATTTGTCAAATCAAAAAACATGTTCAAATTAATACAAATTTTTAACTTGACCAGTCTTGGTTGTCCTTTTTATGCCAGTATGTCAAAAGGAAGAAAATGGGGAAAGTTGTCATTTGTCAGGAAAGGCTGTAATTACATGATATCCGTAGGGCCTCTCCTCCACGATCACCCGCATCCCTTT
>JASAND010009389.1:0-17683 GCA_030248195.1 Trissonchulus latispiculum | reverse complement strand
AGAGAGAGGGGGGTCATTACCAGTTGATACTTACCAAATTATTTCGATCGGACTTCATTTCGTAAATGGCAGCAAAACTTCAATTTTAGATTTTTTTATTAACCTTGCTATATATTAAGGCTGCCCCCGCCCCCCCAGTAAAGTAAACCCAGCACTCAAAGTATGCGTATGAAAAGTGAAAAAATTTTCTAGGGGCGGCCCGGCCGACACCCCAAAGGGAAGGTGGCGCGCCACTGGTGGCAAGACGATTTCTCCTCTCCTGGGGTATATAACCCTTTACCTTACCTTTTTGCCCGCATGACTATATATGCATATACGTATGTGTATACGAACCTCGTGTAATGAGTCACGTCCAATCACAGTTCCGCTGTCGTTAACGATAAGCGCGTTGTCAGGACGCTTTAAATCAACCAACTTGACTATTGTCTTGCCATTCATTGTGCCAAGAAGAGAAGAAATATGTTATCTACAACATACGAAGAATTAAGGCCTGTTTAGTCACAGCTTCTTGGCACATACATATATATATGTACTGGGGTTTTTTTACTGGGGAGGGGGGTGGGGAGGCGCCCCCCCACTTTTTGGGCCCCCACTCGACCCCTTCCCCCCCTCCCTCGTTCCCCCCCCCATTTTTTTGGGCTTCCCCCCACTCACCCAGAAAATGCCAAATTTTTAGGATTTTTGGTCAAAATTTTCAAAATTTTTCCGGCTTCGCCGGAAGTTTTTGGTAAAAAATCGTCGATTTTGGTGCCAAAACTTAATTTTTGAGCACTTTTAAGCTTAGTTATAGCAGTATATAGATGTAGAAAAAACAGGATTTTTATACTGTATTTTTGGCATTTTTAGTTTATTTTATTTCTCCCCTTTCCCCCCACTACCTCTCCCCCACCCACTTATTTTTGCCTCAGAAACCGCACTATACAGTGGCGGATCCAGGATTTTGAAAAGGGGGCCCGCTGAAAAATTTTTCTGGGGGGGTAACCAAATTTTTCCGGGGGGGGCGTGGTAAAAATTTGCTTTTTCCAGGAACAACATATTTTTACAAGAAAATATTGTGTATGGAAAGGTTAGTGCACTTGCCAATTGGAAAAACAACTATATATATCCCGTGACGTGGAGTGAAGCAAAGCATGGAGAATTTATACACACAAGAAGTACATAGGGGGTCTGGGGGTAGAGCTCCCAGAAGTTGAAGAATTTTTTGAAATTGGAAAAAAATCCGTCATGCAAACTTTTGAAAAGATTAAAGAAATAAAATGGAGATGTACATGTATATATATATGTATATAGTATATAACTTACGAAGTGAAAAACTTGCAGTGAAATAGTATAAGTATATACAAGGAATGGTGGCAATAAAGAGGACAAGCTACAAGGGCAACAAAGATAATGTGCGAAACTGGGGGTCTGGGGGGCGGAGCCCCCCAGAAGTTGAAGAATTTTTTGAAATCGTGGAAAATTCAGCAATTCAAATGTTTAAAAAGATTATTTAAGATCAGATAAGTTATTGAGTTGTATAATCGATCAGTGGAAAATCAAAACGTGAATTGGATGCTTTTCAGAATTTTTCACTTCCACGATTTATTCTAGAACACTTTCAGAAGCTGCCAATTTATCAATCTTGCATTGCCCATTTATATATATACGTTATGAAAGCAAAATAAAATTCGTAAATATATAAATATAAGCAGATAGTCATAAAATAAACTGAAAGCGTTGAGTACAATTAATTATACTTACAAAACATTAAAGAAAACAAAATAGAAGACACTTTAAGAGACAGAAGTTCTGCCACAGAACTAAGTACGTAATACAGCAGCACGGAAGTATAAGTGCGCCGCAGGCGAAATTTTTTAAAAATTTGTGGAATTTATTAAAATTATGCTTAATTTTCACTCGAAATATGCATTATAAACAGCTGAAAAAATTTTCTAGGGGGGGCCCGGAATGTCAAAGGAGGGGGCCCAAATCGCAAAGGGGGGGGGCCCCGGGCCCCCCCCCCCTGGATCCGCCACTGGTGGGGGGCGTCCCCCCCCACTTATTTTTGCCTAAAAAAACCCAGAATACCCCTTCTCAACCCCCCTCCTCCCCCCTCCCCCCAAAAAGGGAACTATATATGGGGAGGGGAGGGAGTCGGAAAATGGGTTTGGTGGCGGGTTACGAAAAATTTTCGTGGGGGGGGGGGGGTTCGGCAAAAAACCGGTTTTTCGTTTAAAAGCTGGATAATTTTCTCAATTTTCGGCAATTTTTAGCGATTTTTCAGGTAATTAAGCGAATTTTAGCAATTTTTTGGTAATTTTGTGAAAATTTTTGAATTTTTGGCTAAAATTTTTCAAAACTTTAGGTAGGGCTCTGAAAATCATAGGTGTGGCTGGGCAAAAAATCTGGGGGGGGGGGGGTTCCGACGAGGGTGGGGGGGGTCCGCCATTTCTCAAAAAACCCCTAAATTTTCGCCATTTTTTTGCCATTTTTGGCCAAAAAATCGGGGAGACTAGCGAAAGTCTGAAAAAAATCTGGGGGGGGGGTGGGGTCGCGAAAATTTGTCAATTTGGTGGGGGGGGGTGCCCCCCCCCCCCCCCCCCCCCCTAACACACCTATGCTGAAAATTATTAGGGGAGGGTCGTCCCAAGGCCGAATTGGGGGGACGGGTTGGAAAAAAGTTTTAGGGGAGGGTCGTTTTGGGCAAGTACCATTTTGGGGAAGGGGTCCCCCACCACCCAACACATGCACATAGTTTCCCTGGAACTTGGGGTCTGGGGGGGGGGGGGTAAATCTTGGCCGACCTCCGAAATGTGATGGGGTACCCCCAAACCTTCACCTGCCCCCCCAGCCAGCAAAATTTTCTGTAATTTAGCCCTCCATCAAAATAAAAGGCTGGTTTACTTTTTAACGTTTTAGGCGTTTTTGCACCGTTTTAAAGCAATTTTAGGTAAAAATTTTAGAAAAACTCAAATAATGACCACATTTAGCTAACTTTTTGGGTCCAAAAATCGTTGGGGGCGTTGCCAAAAGTTGGGGGAGGGTAAGTCAAAGAATCTGTGGGGGGGGGTAAGTTGGTCGAAAATTTTGGGGGGATACCCCCATAGGTGTGGCTTGCGAAAAAAGTGGGGGTGGGGATTTGAAAAAAGTAGGGAGGTGGGAGGGGGGTGTGGCAGAAAAGGGGGAGGGGAGGGGGTCGAAAACAGTCGATTTGGGGGAGGGGTAAGAAAAATTTTCGAGGGGGGATCGGCGAAAAATCGGTTTTTCGTTAAAAAACCGAAAAAATTTTCTCAATTTTCAGCTATTTTCAGCGATTTGTAAGGTAATTAAGCTAATTTTAGCAATTTTTTGCTAATTTTCTGGAAATTTTCAAATTTTTGGCTAAAAATTTTTTACAAAAACTTAGGTAGGGGCTTGGGAATTTTTAGGGCCGGGGGGGGGTCGGCAGAAGGCCGATTTGGGGGAGGGACAGAAAAAATTTTTAGGGGGGAGGGTCTGCGATCCCTCCACCCGTAAAAATAAAACAAGTTACCCCTTAAAAGGGGAATAATACCGCCGTAGAGTTTGAGATTTATGTGTTCAACGTTTTGTTTGTTTTCATCATACTGTTCTAGTGTACGGTGACATTAGCTTTTCACTAGTTTCAACTCCCCGACATTTATATACCGTTTCTGAGACAAAAGAATGGGAGTATTTTATTGCCGTTTGCCACTGCCAATTGTGAAACTGAAATTATACCGGAAGAAGGATTCGATCTGTGTCCGGAACAGTGACAAGCGGACACCCTAACCACTACACTACTCTGACTATAGCGATTTTATCGAGCAAACCGCGAGAGAGAAAGTTATCATTTATCTATATGTTTATTTTAAACAATTTATTTTATCTAAATTCTGAAGCAAAGCAAACACTAATGAAATAAATACAGTGCAAGCGCAAAATCAGTCTTTGCACACGAAAATTGTAACATCGGTTTTAGCTATTTATTGATCTGTTAAACCTCTGCCAATCAAGTAACAGGCAAATAACGCCCGATTTTCGGTAATATGAGAAAAGGCAGAGAGTGATGGTGTGCAAAACAATTTACAGGGCGTTGAAAATTAACTAAATTGACTGTAATGATGCTCTAAAAATTGCAAAATCGTAGAAACATTGTTGGGCAAAATAACCTGCGTAATAGGGACATGGGTTGAAGATAGGACGGAAATCCTCCGCGCCAAGCAATTTACATGCAAAACATATGAATTCAGATGGGTCAACCCATTACAAGTATACCGCCTCCGGCGGTATAAAAAGGCCGATTATCCATGACATTTTAATCTTCTAACTGCCATCCCGTACGCTGCTATCATAAAAAATGTAGTTTTTCCTAAAACATGACCAAATTTTTTCCAGCGATTGTGCAGCATTTACTATGCAAGCTAGAAGGTTGCCACTTACTGGACGTGTTTTACACAAAAATACCCAGGGACCCTTTTTTAGTTGCCACGATTGCTGCTTTCTAGCTAGTGGTCGCTTGCCAAAGTTGGGAAAAGGAGGCAAAATCCAGGTTGCGCATACATTTTAGTTAATTTCTTTGCAACGAAGAGCGGTTTCATAATAATTAAAAAAGGGTCCCCAGCTATTTGATGGTGGAGTCGAATGATGTGGTTGATGCCTCACGAAAAAATTTACTTTAGTCTGCAAAAAATCTGGAAAATTAAATTACTTCAAAAATGCAGTAAAATAATTTCCGAGAACTAAGCTCGGTTTCGTTGTATTTATTAAAAGCAGCACAGGTTAGGCAGCATTTTGATATAAAAATGGCTTCTTAACTCCAATGAATGAATGAGTAACAATGGTTCAAAGTTGACGTCTCTAAAAGGAATCCCCACCTGGTTGTGATTCCCTTTGGTCACATAAAGTTTACACCATTATTACTCATTCATTACTTGGAGTTAAGAAGCCATTTTTATATCAAAATGTGGGTTGACATTTTCTCTTATGTCATGAAACAAATGTTGCTTTTCTAAAATATTTTTAACACATTTTAGAAGAAGTATAATTTGTTCAGATTTTTTGCAGACTCAAATAAATTTTTTTCGCGAAACATCGGTTATATCATTCGATACCTCCATTAAATAGCTAGTGACGATTTTTTATTTATTGTGAAATCACTCTTCGTTTGAGAGAAATAAGCAGAAATGTGTGCGTAACCTGCATTTTGCCTACTTTTTCCAAATTTGTCAAGCGATTACTTTAGCTAGAAAGCAGCAATCGGGGCAACTAAAAAATCGTCCCTTTGTATATTTGTGCTGAACACATCTGTCAAGTAGCAGCTCCCAGCTTGCATGGTGAATGCTCCACAATCTTTGGAAAAAAATTGCAAGTGTTTTTGCAAAAACTACATTTTTTATGATAGCAGCCTACAGGATGGCAGTTGGTAGACGATCATGCGTCGGATAGTTTGGCCCTATGGGATTTTCAGATCAACGCCCTTAGTTTGATTTTACGGCTTGCGCAGTTCAAGAAATGTTGCTTTATTTAATTTCTGCAAAAATGACAAGTTTTCGATGCCAAAACAAGGAAATCGGCTATATCTCACGGTACAGAAAAGCTAGAAAGTTGCTTTAAAAAGCAAAAATGTGAAGCTTTGACGTGTTCTTTCGAATTAATATTGTCATGACTGTATAAATGCTGCCAAACTTTCAGAAATTGGGAAAAACCGCCCTGACCGGAAATCTCAAATTTTTGAATCGGATTGCGCGGAGGGTGTTAAAAAGCTAAAAGAACTTATTTCGGAAAGTTTCGTCAAATTTCATCTTGAGTTACGCCGCCAAATAACAATATGTGCCCAGAAGGAATCACCACCTTAAATGTTTCCAAGTTACATCCCAAATTTAACAAAATGAAAAATTAAAAAACATTGATATGAGTCTCCAGCAACTAGGTTGCAACTGACAGAAGATCAACTATATCACCGCAGAAATTTAAGGTGGTAGTAGCACTACCGGGGTGGACTTTAAACAGGTACTGTGAACTAAAAACTTAATCAATCTGCTTAAAATTTGGCGCATTTGTTCATTATGATGTTTTGCATCAAATGCGCTTGTCTGCAGCGTTGTGGAGGCTGGCTTGCTGTCTACACATGAGGAAATGTATTAAAAGCTTTGAATTTAAATGTCGTCTTCATTCCTCTATGAATTTGTTTGAAATCTTCCTTGCAAGCTTTATTAATTTATACGCTCAGGCCGTTTTTAGTTTTTCATAAAAGTACATTTTCGATTTTTTTAGTTTATTTTGAAATATTGTAAATTCTATATCTTGCTTACTACTACGTTTTTTAAAAACAAAGAAAACGGTCTGAGCGTATGTAGATATAAAACATATCTGAAAAAATTTGGTCAAGTTTGGTTGAAGCAGTTACGAGAAAATAAAAAACAAAGAATTCGCAACTTTTCATTGTTTGCTTCGGTTTTTGGAATTCGCTATGCTTTTAGTCAGCTGCCTGGTGTTTTTTGTTAAATAACACACATAAGTAGCACAATGACAACCTCTAAAACCCAATAGATTTAATTTTTGTATAAATTGAGCTTGCATGACATTGCTTGTGCAAATGGTCAACGTAAATCAGCCATATGTAAAATCATCTGTAACTTTTGATAGAAACCACGTACAGAAGAGATATGCATATCATTTTAAAGCGGATTTTGTGTTCTTTCACATGGTAGAGTAAAATTTACTATATAAAGCTTAACTAAAATTTTCATTATTTGCGCATGCGCAAAGCCACTATGGTAGCTAGCCAATTCTGCACTCTCTGCCACCAAGAGTTTGCTCAAAGATAGTTTGCCAACCAGTCTTGCTTTACCCAATGTTTTGTCAAGATTGCTTCATCCATGGACAAATTACGTAGAAAATCCCTGTAGTGGCACTGCCACCTTAACAGCCACTTTGAGCTTTCAGACAATATATAATATCAGAACTGCCAAATCAATTTAAGGTGCTGGTTTCCTTTCGGGTATTTTTGACTCCTACGGCTTTAATCCTTTACGCAAAAGGGCTAAAACTTACGAAATAACCTATTTCCGTGCTCTTTATCATTTTAGGACCAGTCCCGTATTCTTAGGCCAAAAGATAAGAAAGTTTTGGTTTTTGGCCTTAAGCTCCCAGTAGGTAGACAAGACACGGGATTGGTTGGTATGGCTGGAAAGAGGACTCGAAAATGAACATTTTTGCTTTTACAACCTTTGAGCTATCTCCAGTGGTTAAGTCAGTATAAGCAAAAAACTGGTTTTAGGGTCAAAAAATGGCCATTTTCGAGGAAATCAGTTTTTTCAAAATTACTGCCACATGTTAAGGACAAAATTGGCTTAGTTATACTCAATCGATACATCGTCCAAATGCACATTTTATGAATGCCTATTAGCCGGACTTTATTGCTTTCAGCTAGAGATTTCGCCGAAAAACCATTTTGGCAAAACTGCGATTATTTCGTTTCGAACATCGATTTCTCAAAAACTACTAGACGGATTCCGGAGATTTTTGGCAGAATCGAAAATTCGCACTTCTGCGGAGGGACATTTTTCTTGGTTTGGGCTAAAACATATTGAATAGCAAGAAAACTCAATGCGAAGTTGCGAAATTTCGTGTTACTGTGCATTTGGCCGATTTGCTCGACCGTTAAGACCTGCTGAGCCAAATCCAAAAAAACGTCCCTCGGTCCATATGTCCTTCATATCGTGACACAAAAAGAATTTTTGGCCGATTCTTCAGTTTTGAGAAATCGATGTTCAAAAACTTTTGGTCTATATTCATCCTGTTCGATGTCAGCTTGTCAGGAAATTTCTTCTAGTTTTTTCCAAATTTTGCCAGTTCTGTAAGCTCATGTGAATGTACAGATAATAAGCTTTAAAACGATGTATAAAACTCTTTACAACACCCAAAATTGCGAAAGTTATAGCGTTTCAAAAAAACACCACAAAAGCACTGCACAAAAGGATACCACCACCTTAACAGTAACTGTCCGCTTCATCCAAAACTTGAGACCGTGACCATCAATCTTATTCTTTCGCTTCCGACTTCTGGCACTGGGCCCATAACCTGTTGGGTTTAGTGAATTAGGATAAAAGCAGAGTCTTTGCTTGTGAGAATGTTCATATCTTATGAGATAAAGTTAATGTATAAGATTAAATGTCGGTAATAGCTAGACTGATAGCTAAACGCTGCGACTATGCTAATCATGTTCAGCGACCCCGATAACCATTTAAGGTGGTGATTCCCTTTGGTCACATAAAGTTTGCACCATTATTACTCATTGATTACTTGGAGTTAAGAAGCCATTTTTATATCAAAATGTAGCTTGACATTTTCTCTTTTTAATGCATGCCACGAAACTAACGTTGCTTTTCTAAAACATTTTTAACACATTTTAGAAGAAGTATAATTTTCCAGAATTTTTGCAGACTCAAGTAAATTTTTTCGCGAGACATCGGTTATATCATTCGATACCTCCATGAAATAGCTGGGGACGATTTTTTATTTATTGTGAAATCGCTCTTCGTTATAGAGAAATAACCTGAAATGTGTGCGTAACCTGTATTTTGCCTACATTTTCCAAATTTGTCAAGCGATTACTTTAGCTAGAAAGCAGCAATCGGGGCAACTAAAAAATCGTCCCTGGGTATATTTGTGCAGAACACATTTGTTCAGTAGCAGCCCTCCAGCTTGCATGGTGAATGCACCACAATCTTTGGAAAAAATTGGTCGTGTTTTTGCAAAAACTACATTTTTATGATAGCAGCCTACAGGATAGAAGTTGGAAGACGATCATGCGTCGGATAATTTGTCCCTGTGAGACCTTCAGATCGACGCCCTTAGTTTGATTTTACGGCTTGCGTAGTTCAAGAAATGTTGGATTATTTGATTTGTGCAAAAATGACAAGTTTTCGACGCCAAAACAAGAAAATCGGCTATATCTCACGGTAGAGGAAAGCTAGAAACTTGCTTTAAAAAGCAAAAATGTGAAGCTCAATGAGATCTTTCGAATGAATATAGTCATAACTGAATAGCAGCTGCCAAACATTCAGAAACTGGGAAAAACCACTCAGACCGGAAATCTCGAATTTTTGAATCGGGATTGCGCGGAGGGTGTTAGAACGCTAAAAGAACCTATTTCGGAAAGTTTCATCAAATTTCATGTTGATTTACGCCGCCAAATAACAATATGTGCCCAAAAGGAATCACCACCTTAATATGATCCCACTAGATGGTTCAAAACTGCATATTTAGGCCTATTTATAATTATTTTCTGTTGAGTTGGGACTTAAAAATTTTTCCAAAATGGTTATTTAGTCGGACCAACTTTGGGCCAACGACAAGACAACCACATCAGCGGCTTTATTGATGCCTGACCATGACGGGAGGCATAAAGAGGTCCAGCCAGGTCGTTCCTCATAAGCTGACTAAAAACCACAGGGGATCGCCCATTAGAGACGCCTGCGGCCACTTAATAACGGGACACGAGACTATTATCAGAAACCGACTTCGTCTTCGGAATACCTGTGAGGGCGTGACGCTAAGGATAAAGGGAAACGCCAATGGCCCAAACAGAAGCGACTGCTGAATACCAAATTGGGCCCTACCGTTACCGTCGTGTCCAACCCGTCGACTCCATCTCGACCAACGGACCAGTCACAACCAGAACCAGTGTGGGCCCATCCGGGTCAAGAATATATGCCACCTCTACTATCAACGAAACCATCGGGTAAGAAAAAAGGGTCCATTAGAGGGACGCAAGGGAGCGACGCCCGCAGGAGTAGCACATGACACAGGAACGCAAGTCCACGTCAGCGCAAGCCCTGCTCTGGGACGAAAGAGCCCTACTTGAAATACCAGACGAGGAACCACCACTGTCGGAGGAGGAGTGACGGCTCTAGATTTTAGTGGACTATTTTTCACATATACCTGATCCGAGACAGCTCCTGGGTATGGACGATATGGAATTGATAGCTGCTTGAATTGCGTGGGGCTTGGTCTCAAACCCGTTAGAAGCCGTGACGGCTCCGCCGAGACTTTCTATCGTTACAGTGCTACCCGGACTTCGATCTTCACACCAAATGGGCACAACGAAAGCTATCCAGTCTACAGAGCGGGAACCTGTGTGACACCCAGTGCTGTGACAGTGGGAGAAGTGACGCCTCCGTTGCCATCCAGGCCTACAGAGGAGGACTTGAGGGCGGTGGGCTTACCTCAGCCGTTTATGATTCGCTACCACCGCTGTTGTGGCCAATGTTTACTCAATTTGCTCCTACGTTAAGCTACGTCGCTACGGAGGGCTCTCGAAGCATACATTTAACCCGGCAGTGATGATTTTTATGACCCCACAACCTAACCCTCAAACAACAGGTCCACATGACAGATTCTTGGTATCACCGTACGCAACCGTTATGGACGCGAGGTATGCGAGTGAAGCGCGTAGAGCCGGGACAACTCAAGTTCGCCAGTTTTTCGTGACACCCATGCTGGATCGCACAACCGCCGGCTTACCCTATATCTTATACGACGCGGCGACGCCAATAACCTGGTACAAATGTCACCATTGCATCTTGTGGCGACTATAAACCCCCTGGTTCCTGGAGGTGAATATTTTAGTTGTCAGTATGCCTCTGACGTTAGCCCCGGACGTGCAGCGGGAAGCAGAAACGGTTCGGGACGAACTTGATATAATGATGTTAGCCCCACCAACCCTACATCAAAGAGGGCGATTGTATCGAGGAACCCGTGCATCGGACATGCCTGTGCCTTCGTCTGCAATAGCGACTACCCCGAGTGCGGCTCCTGCTACGACAACCATGCTTGATCCGCAGATTTCTCCCCAATGCGGTTTTCGCCCGGTTCCTTCTCAGGGCACGATTTATGCTACATCAGTGGCTGTGACAGCCCCGGGATATCCACCACGTTTTAGAGGTCCGTCTACTGGGCCGCAACCAGCAACCAGCAACCCAACGGGAACTACGGGATAGCTCAGTATCGTCACGAGCTTCAACCACGACAGGCCCTCCGTCAAAGAGGTCGGATAAAAGTGAATCTAGAACAATGGGTGACGACTATCGAGCGACAGTGTCGACCCGATACGGTCGACGGGATAGATCCGAATTTCGTACCTCGGACTATTGTACATGTCGTGACGACTTTGGCTACGATTCAAGCTCTAGAGATAAGAATGGACGTGACTCGCCGAAACGGTGAGCAACGACTTCCTACCGTGAGTGCTCTAGATTCGCGTGGGCCTCAATCCAAAGGACGAAGCGTCCATATTACGCGGCACCGTCAACTAGAAAGCATTCATTTTCACACGAACAATGATGTCGCAACGTCCTCGGTTTCTTGGTCCACCAGCCCTGGTAGAACCGCTACATGTGGCGAGGCTGCCTCAGGACCCCGATTGGAGTCCTGCCACCGGTCCCGCAGTAGTTGCTTCTGGTTGGAAGGGGTCTGGAACGTGTGTCGGGGGAGCACGGATCCCTTGGGCTCAGAATGCCCTGCGCTGGATGCTCTCGGTTTCGGTTTGAGTTGAGTAAGCCGCGGGACGCGTCTTAAAAAACCCGGGGGAGATGTAAGGGAAGCAGGCATAAGAAAGGTTGATAAGCCTGATATGGGAGTTCAGCTGATGGCCCTGTGGTGTAGTGGGTTAACACGTCTGTCCCGGCAGCAGAAGGGCCGTGGTTCGAACCCTGGCTGGGCCAATTTTTTCAATTCTGAATAAAAAGCTGAACCTCTTTTCGCTTCTCTCTTCTCGGTCCTGTGGTTTGTGGGTACGAGGGTGCCTGACGCCTCCCGTTCGTACTTGTCCCTGGTTTCTTCTTGGTCCACCAGCCCTGGTAGAGGCGCAACTTTATTTCACTGCAGTGCTCTTGCACAGCCATGGGAGTGCCATAAGTGACATTTGACACTCCCATAATAAAATGTGTTTTACTAATTAATGAAAGGCGACTCAATCCTAATTATGTGTGGCTCAATCACAAAGTTCGGCATCTAACAAGTTTGGCTCAATCGGTTTTGGCGTTAGCTCATTCATTGGGAGTGTCAGGTGAACACACTTCAAGATGCAAGCCCCAAAATCTTGCTTTTGCAAGAGAGTTAACCATAAGGCCATGTCCCAATGCTGTGCTTGCCAATGCTTAATACAGTATGTGTGCATAGATATCAGCATCATCGATTTAAGCCTTGGATTAAATGATAAAAACTATAACCTTGCCTGTAAGACGTGCTTTCCTACTATTCCTAAGCAAGAGGATGACTATCTCGCTTCAACAAGTTGTCGTAAGCGCTTATTTCATGCTTGCACGGATCCACGGAACCCGAAAGTTTTTGATATCAGTATGTTGAAATTTTGGATAAAAGTGGTAATTTGTCGAAAAAATCTACTTTCAAATTTTGAAAAATAACTTACTACGTTGAAGCAGATGACTAATAAGCAGGTCCCGAAAAGGAAAACGAAAAACTCTTTTTCAAGTATATACTACGCTAGCACAGGTTTTTCAAAGATGAAAAAGTGGCAGAGATCATAGGATTTTGAAAATTAGAAAATGTTAATATAGCATTCAAACTTAACTGATTTTTTCTTTTTTGTGTCAATCTGAGTGTAATCAGATAGGGAAATTTTGCTGGGAAAAAAATTTTTAACATGTATAATCTGGAGAAAACTCCAGATAAACCGATATTTTGAAATTTTAACATGTATAATCTGGAGAAAACTCCAGATAAACCGATATTTTGAAATTCTTTAAGTTTTTCAAAATTCTATATTTTATAAAAATGTTCTTCCCATCACATGGATTCTGAAAATATATGGTGTTTTGGGTCTCGGATAAATATTAAATGCTGTATAAGTGATCACAGTTTTCTACACACATTTTTGTGTTTTCAGACAAACGGACAAATGAAACGGACAAACGGAAAGCTTGGTATGAAGTGATCTGTGTGTACAGCAAAACGGACAAACGGATAAACGGAAATTCGGACAAACAGACAAACGGACAACCAGAAAATAGGTATGAACCGGTCTTTAGTCTTTGCTAATTTCTGTGCTTACTTACTCGAGAAAATTTTGAAACTAGATTTCGTGCTGCAACAGCGTTGTTCGAATATAGAAATTTATTAACATAGGCAGTCACTCTGATAAGGTTATTGCATTGTCTATGTGAAGGCAGAGGATTCTTCATTGTGTTCAGTGTTCACTATCGTAATTAAATGCTTTGTCGTCTTTGGTGAAGTTGTGAGGGGAAATTCCAGCATTCATTACAATCATTCTGTGACCGAAGGCACCTCCCATATGATGCCGAACAGAAGGAGAATGTAGGTTAAGCGATCCCTGCCCACTTAGACGCCTGTGAGTAGTGGATACTCGTCGATGTCTGTTTTGCTCTATATCTCTCTTCTTCCTCCATTTTTCCTCTTCAGCTGTATATATGACACTGAATTCAGAAACGATCATGGAAATAGGAAAGGAAACGAACATCATTCCAACGAACGTGGCAATTATTGCGACGACTCTACTGCCTAGAAAAGAACGCAAAAGAATTGTGGCGATGATAAGGTCGATTTGAATGGCTCTGAGTGTGTTCTCCCATTGGGGGTGACTGGGCAGACTTTTGAGGGCGGAGTAGCCAACGGCCAGTCAGATTGCAGAAACCGCTTCATAATTTTCTTTCCAGCTACATTTCAACCACATTGCGGTGATAGAACTGGCTCTACAAGCTCATTAGATGATGGGCAAACCTTTAATTTAGTTTACTCTCGCCGGAGCATAATATATAAATTGTACCACTGCGGTTCCTTCCCACAGTACAATAATAGAAACCTTGCGTTGCCTTGCGTTAGTATTAATTAAACCAATTAGCTGCTAGGTTTAGTTTAAATTGATTTAAATTCAGGTTATCAGTTTGGAAACATTTTATTTGGTCTAATAAAAGGTCCATTGCGTTGGAATATCGGAGAAAATAATTTATTATATTGAAATGTTAATTCAATTCTATTCTGACCTGGTGTTTTAGGAGATATATCTCCGTAGCCGACAGTCGATATGGTTATGAAAATCCAATAAACGGCAGTAGGTATATCCGTAAATTGAGTATCACGATCGTTTATTTCAATGGCATAGACAATTGTTGCAAAAAAGAATGACAACAACAGCATCGCAACTGCATAAATAAATATGTGCTTCCAGCATTCTAAAAATTAAAATTCGATTAGCAAAGTGTCGTAAGCAGAAAGCAAAGTATGGCTTAGGTATGACAAAGATGTTGTCATAATTGAAAATAAATATATGTTCGTAAATCAAAAGGTTCGTCCTCTCTTTTAATCCTGTAGAAAATGAGTGAAATGTGAGAATTTTTAATAGAAACCTTTAAAAAAGTATACTGCTTACTGTTCTGATGCTATACTGTTATTACCTTCGGAACAGCCTAAACAAATTTATATGCTGCTAGCTCTGTCAAAATTCTTTAAGGGAAACCATTATCCGACCTCATGTAATTTTAAAAACTCAATAAAAATAGTTAAAATGAGTTTTAGATTTAATTTAAAATCCTCTGATTCTTATGCGTACTTATTGTAGCTTTCCCAAGGAATCGAATTGACCTCGAGTAACGGCCGACTTTTAAGATCTGAAATACTTGCATCAAATGAGCAAAAGTGAATCCAGGTCGCAGCAGTCGCCGTCTCACACCACCACGAGCAGCTGCGCTGAAGCAGATGTCGGTGAAAAATGGAATTAAGCAAAACCAATCAACCCATGACAGGAAATTTTTGAAGTACAGCTTTTTATAGGGTGTGCAGTAGAAGCGTAAGGCAGCTTCAATCAGCTGATAAATCATGCATAGAATGTAGAAGCAGTCGATGATTTTGGCGTTGTTGAGCCTTTGATCCCATCCTGTAAACAGAATTTCCTGTAAACTAAAGTGCCCTAAATTTTCTAGTTGTATGACCATATTATTATTAGAATTATCAAACTTACACCCCCGCAAAAGTTCTAAGCATTAATAATACGCATGCGGTGCCTATGATTGTGTGACGTTTCCCCCAAAAAGGGTATGCCGCTGTCTAAATGTCGACAGTGACACGTCAAATTTAATGACCACTTAGGAGAGAAATTGAAAGGTCAAATTGGCGACAAAAATATGACACCGTAACACCTTTCAATTCAATTAAACTACATACAATTAATTGCCAATTTTCGAAATTCTGCCATGGCAGAACCTCAGTTTATTTTGTCGAAAGTATTAAAAAGCAAAATTTTAGTTTGTAATTCCAATGAGTTTCCTGGCCATTCTTTTCTTTATGTAAAAAGAGCACCAGTGGTGACACGATTTATTTTGAGTGTCGTCGTTGTCGTGAAATTAACCAAGGCATCTTTTCTCGTGTCAAAATTCGTGACGGACACGCGGAAGGAAATCCTGATCAAGGCCATCATCCAAACTGTGCCCCCTGACCGACCCGGACATTTCAGCCCAGGAGCTTGACCTCCAAATGCAGAAGGAACCTCGCAGTGGTAACAAACGTCCCCGCGAAGTTTATCTTGACTCGGTTGCCTCGATTCCTTCTAAATTCCCTCGGACTGATCAACAATTAGACGTTCACGCTGCAATTCCGGCTTACCATTCTATCCGAAGATCTTTGTACCGGAACGCCGAACATTCCGTCATTCCCGTCCCTGATTTTTTAAATATTCCGCCGTCTGCTTACTGTGACAAGTGACAGTTGACAAATGACCCTTCAACTGAGTCCTATTAAAATTGGGGGAAGCGTCACACAGCCGGTGCGCCTATTGCCAAGCAGCAATTATAAGATTTAAAGTTCATTAAAGAAACATCGCAGTTTCAACTAAATTATGTCACCCGTGAACGGTGAACGTATGAAATAGGTCGTCTGAATATTTGATTACGTGCATAACATCTCGAAACCATTCAACTAGAAAACAGTTGCTTGCTATAGCAAACCTTATTTACTCGAATGTACGATTTTGAGCAACATCATATTAGCTTTTCCACTACCCCCCCTCAATACGAACTGGTTGGTTTGTGGGTTATAGGGTGATCCAAATGCGTTCACATTTTAGGAAGATGTTACCTGAGGCTCAGCAATTTAAAAAATTAAAAATTTTAGATTTTTCAAAAATTTTAAAATTTTTTAAATTTCAAAGTTTTTGAATTTTTTTAAAATTTTCCGGTAGAATCGATGAAGCTGAGCATTTTCTCTTCGTGTACAAACATCTAAACATGCTTCCTACGATCTCTACAGCGGCTCTACCTGTAAAGATCAAAGGAAATTGCCACAACAGGCACACGATTACTGGTGCTGTATACAGTCGGCGGTTTCCTTTGATCTTTACAGTTAGAGCCGCTGTAGAGATCGCAGGAAGCATTTTCAGATGTTGCCACAAGAAGGAAGAATGCTCAGAATAATCGATTGTATTGGAATATTTTAAAAAATTCAAATATATATTTTTAAATCCAAAAAATTTTAAAAATTTTTAAAAAGTTAATTTTTTTAAATTTTTGAAATTTCTGAACCTCAGGTAACACCTTCCCAAAATATGAACGCATTTGGATCACCCAATAACCCCCAATCCAACCAGTTCGTATTGAGGGGGGGATTGTGGAAAAGATCCTTAGGCTTTAGATCCTACTTTCTTGCTGAGCAAGACTTGTATTAGAGTCGTTTTGATCATCTCTGTCATATGGAAACTGAAAATCTCTGTAAGATGCCAAGGTCGTCAACAGCACTGTAACCACAATGACCGTTATTGTAGTAAGTGTTACTACCTGAAACAAAAAATAGTAGTGCAAGTAGTTCTTAACAATCATATATAAACAACAACAGTGTACACGACAACAAGGCACAAAGATTAAGATTGCTTTCTCAGCATACACAATTTATGATATTCATGTTATGGATACTGTAACTAAAATTACCATTGCAGATTTAGAGCTGCTGGGTTGATTTAGGATTTTCCAAAGATAAGTTCGATAACGACCATAGACTTTCTTTTTACTCAGGAGCTTTTGCTTTGACCTCGAGTAGAGCAGACCATCTTGAAGCAGGAAGTCAGGGCATTTTTCGCTGCAACATTCGGCCATGTGACTGCGATCCAATCGCCAGAACTGAATATCCCTGGAGAATTCGTCCAAGCAAACATCGTTTGGGATGTGGAATTGCTGAAAAATAAAGTTTGATTGTAGGCCAATCGTAACAAATTACCAATTACTCAAACTAAAACTATGAAGGATGTCCGTTAAAAACGTCTAAATTCAACGTCTAACAAATTCAATTAAAAACGTCTAACGTTCATAACGTTTACCGACGAAACGTCTAAATTTTAAACTTCTAAGACTAGACCACAAAGCAAAATTCACTGACCTTATCTAATTTAAATAGGCCAGAGCCGGACTATCGATTTTCATGCCATTCTGTGATCGTACAACTAAGTGAGCTTAATGCTGAATTAATAGTTTCAGTCGCAAGCAGACGCGCGTACGTAAGCATTAAAACGGCATGTTACATTCGGAACAGTTTACGCGCGTCGACGTAAGACTATGCGTTCGGTACTATGAAGGCACCGTAACTAATGGTGAATAGTTTCGCTAGTACGCCACATCACACCATTTATAAAGAAAAATAAAAAACTAGCTAAAGCTAACAAACTAAAATGTAATGAAGTGAG
>JASAND010009388.1:0-14379 GCA_030248195.1 Trissonchulus latispiculum | reverse complement strand
AAGTACATTCTAAACCAAAGAAAATAAAAATACTAGCAATACAAATAAAAATAAGAGCCAACCTTTACGGAATGTGAATCGTCCCTGGGGTTGAACAAATACGTCTATCACAGAATTCCATATCACTTTACACTCCGAAAATTCCACTGAACACAAAACTGCAACAAAGCAATCATTCTCGACTACGTAATGGCACAAAAAATGTTCACGGGATTTGATGTTCACAACAAAGGTTGAATTCATTACTGGACATAATCTACGGGACTGACTAACCTACCCCCCTCCCTTTAAATCGATACCCCAAAATTAGAAGTTTAGGACCGAAGAGCAACAACGGATTTGACCAACCATTCATTCCTCTGGTCTGCTTCGGCCACCCCCCCCCCTCACGAAAAGCCGCCCATAACACAAATAATTGAAAAACGTTAACGTTTTTACCCTACATTTTCAAAGATTTTCCGACATCGACGGATATTAAAAGAAAGATTTGATAGCTTGACTTAAAAACGCTTCAAAAGTGCCATTTTTGGCCATGAAACGTCTTTCTCTCAACGAAACCAGAAGAATACTGCATATAGTGCAAAAAGCAGAGTCTACTGCAATCAGGGGCGCACTTAAGGGGGCTTCGGCGCGAAATTTAATGAAGTTTTGCTTAATTTACGCTTAGTTTTGCTTTCCAAACCCAATTTTCAAAAATTTTTCAACTTCTGGGGTGCTTCGCCCCCCAGACCCCCCAAATTTTTCTGAGGTCCCCCCCGCGAAAAAATTTTCTATGTGCGCCACTGACTGCAATCATAGCATAATATTGTATATACGTATTGTAGACAGGAAAATTTACCAGGAGGTTTGGTACCCTTTTCAAAGAACAACTGGGCCGGTATCCGTTGGCCTCTGAAATGTTTCAAGTGTTGAGCCTCAATCTCAATGGAATGTTCCTGAGCCAAGGGCTGCCACTGATCGTCAGGTATGAACCAGGTGCCGCGAACAATCCACAGGGAATCGCCTAAAACCACAAAATACAGCAAGCTTCGTAAAATGAGCGTGCGCAAAGCCAACATGATTAAGCAGAACTAACAAGTCATCATCATCTCAAAAAGGAATCTAGCTGTTTTCAATAAGGCTAACCTGGACGGAGGAAATCACGCCAAGCTCATGTACAGAACAGAACCAAATCAGAAATCTAATTTCATGTTTCTAAGATTGAGAAGAGTGGCTTAACCCAACCAAAAACATTCATATTATTGTGCCAGAAATGATATATATACGTACGTAACGAATGTAGAATCTATATTTTATATCTGAAAGAAAGGTTATGCATAAGCACAATACACAAACCTTCCCAATAAATAGGCTTTATCTGCTTATTTTCTATTTCTAGTTTGTACAAATCATTTAGAACCACAACATCATTCTCCTGATTAAACTCCTCCAGCAACTTCAGAGAAGCGGCGTCCACAGAAGACTGACTCCAAACTCGCCATTTCATTTCTATCAGCAGGGAATCTTTACCTAAAATCCAAGAACGGCAGTTTTGTGTGTAAATGCATCAGAACGCACAAGCAAACAACCAAAAATCCTGTGAAATGTTTGAATGAATGAATGAATGGCAGGGTGAAACCGCCTCCCTCACACGCCTTCATTGATATAAAAAAATGTTTATATCCTTCTGCATGGCGTTGAGGTTGAGGGAATGTTGATAAAATCGGAACTCATTCCAGGTAAGAAATACAGCCAACAACATAGTTTCCCTGGAACTTTGGGTCGGGGGGGGGGTAAATCTTGGAAGGTTGGTGGTCGACCCAGGAAATGTGATGGGGGTACCCCCCACCAACATAGGTGTGGCTGGCGAAAAAAGTGGGGGTGGGGGTTTGAAAAAAGTAGGGTGAGGGGTTTGGCAAAAAAGGGGGAGGGGGGGTCGCGAAAAAGTCGATTTGGGGGGGGGGGTAAGAAAAATGTTCGAGGGGGGGGTCGGCGAAAAATCGGTTTTTCGCTAAAAAACTGAAAATTTTTCTTAATTTTCAGCAATTTTTAGCGATTTTTAAGGTAATCAGGCGAATTTTCGCAATTTTTCGCTAATTTTTTGAAAATTTTCGAATTTTTGGCTAAAAACTTGCAAAAATCCGGGTAAGGGGTTGAAAATTTTTAGGGGGGGGGGTCGGCCGAAGGCCGATTTGGGGGGAGGGGTAGAAAACATTTTTTAGGGGGGAGGGTCTGCGACCCCTCCCGTTGGGGGGAGGGGTCCCCCCCACCCCCCCCCTAACACACCTATGCCCACCAACCCCCCCCCAGAACCAGAATTCGGACCTCAGAAATTTTTTGGAGAAATTTAGCAAACTTTTTGGGACAAAAAAAATCGCTGGGGGGTGGAGGTTCGGGGTCGGGGGGGGGGGTAGCGGAAAGTTGGGGGAGGGTATGTCAAAAATTCTGGGAGGGGATAAAATTGGTCAAAAATATTGGGGGGAGTACCCCCCCCCCCAAAAAGGAAACTACGGCTAACAAAATGTGTGCCCACCCATCTTTATAAGTGCCCGTATGCTTTTGTGCAAACAAACCCTTATAAATTAAGTCGAAAACGGACCATTAAACGGCTTCCACTGCTTTCCATCCGATTCCTTGTAGAACCATCTAACCTCGGACGGTGTCAAATCATCTACAGTGTCATTCATGTGTTCCGAGTCGTGAGGAAACTTCGGATTATCAGCTGATGGAATTTCACTAACGTCCCCGTCTGGAACTAGCACATCAAACTGAAATAAGAAAGCACAACAAAAGCTATAAGCATATATTTATTATAGAAATTGCTGTGAGAAATTAATTTCTATCAGAGATGGGGAAATTGTTTACTGAATGTTCAAGACCAAGAAGACCATCTGACGTTACGCATTAACCTACAAAACACACTACAAATATTTATGAACAATTTATGGGAGAGCACTAAAACAGAATAGTTTTCGGCACTACCTGAGCGTTGTCAATATCGATGTTCTGATCCATGAAATAGTTAACATTAACCACATCATTTAATAAAATTTCAAATGCCCCTTCCTAAGTGATCTAGATCTAAAGCTAACTCATAGTAAGCCATGAACAAAGCCAGAATTCAGCTAAACTCTAAATACTAATAATGAATCAAATACAAGTTTTACTATTTCATATTGTGTATGACTAGTAAAAGTCGTAAGCAAAATTTTAATGCGCCTAGGTATCGTGGCGTTAATTTCACTGTTGGCAAATGTTTGCTGCTTTCGATCACGTCCGCTCACTGAAAATAAGCAGGGTTGAGTTCAAAATCAACAGACTTGGAGACGTATGGGATGGAATCCCCGCCACATGTAAAAACAAATATTTTTCGGATTATTTAATCCGGATTCCAGATATTACCACTATTAATATTGTTTGATCTCACTGATTAGGACAGTTTAGATTCGGCCATTGGGATATTTTCGTTGAGCAATACTATTTGCTTCATCTGAATGGTGAATGCAGGGTTGGACCTGGACGGGCGTCGGGTTGGGGTTGTTCGGTATGGTAGGTATGATGGTACAGTCAGGCGCGTAGCCGGGGATCGGGGTGGCGGTGGCGGAATTCCCCCCGAAATTGTGGACCCCCCAGGAATTTTTTTCGTGCCATGTGTTAAACGTCCATTTTTCCAAAAAGTTTCTCGCTTTCGGCGCGATATATGTGTATCGTACCATCATAATACGTTTTCGTAATCGTAGCCAAACTAAGTTCTAAACACCCTATTTGGTGTCTTATGACCAGCTTTTTACACCATTTGGGTGCATCAACACGTGCATAGCCTGATGTTTTGTGAATTTCAAAGAATGCTCTGTAATAAAAATTCCAAGGTCACAAAATTTCGCAGCTTCTGGGGGGTCCCGCCCAACAGACCCCTTGGAAAAATTTTGCATTCCCCCCCCCCCCGAAAATTGTTTCTGGCTGCGCTAGTGATAAAGTCATATGTGTAATTGTGGGAGGTTTAGGCATAGGTGTACCTGGTGGGGGGGAACCCCTCCCCCCAAATGGAAAAGTGCCGACCCCACCCTCGAAATTTTGGAGGCAGACCCTACCCCCAAATGGCCAAATCCCAGACCCCACCCACCCAAATTTGCCAGACCCCACCCTCAAAATTTTGAAAATTTTGCCTCAAAATTAGTAAAAATTCGAAATTTTTTGGAAAAATTCCTAATTTTTTGCAAAAAATCCAAGTTTTTTCGACTAAATGAGCAAAAATGAAAAACTACTGTTGATTTTTAGTTGGAAATAACGTTTTTAGCGAATTCGCGAATTTTTTCTAAATTTTCGGCCGAAAAATTTTCCCCCCCCCAAATTCGATTTTTCCGGACCCCACCCCACCTCAAAACGGCTGACCCCACCCACCCTAATTTCGGCTACCCCCTCCCCCAACGTTTTTTCAAGGTACACCTATGGGTTTAGGTGAGACCCCCTCCCCCACCAAGCTGACAACTTTTAGCGACCCCCCTGCCCCGACTTTCATATTTGTCTACCCCGTCCCCCGATTTTTGGCCAAAAATGGTCATATATCGAAAAGTTAGTTGTTTTTGGGCAATTTTGGCTGACATTCACCGTCGGAACCCCCCCCCCCCCCAGATTCCCGAGATTCTTTTCCGGCCACACCTATGCATGGTATAATCTTGTATGTACGTACCTTCTTTGTCTTTGTACCTTCTTTGTTGAGGAGACATCACGTTACTAATGAACGTTACGTTACGTTACGTTACTTGAAATTACAAAATCAATTTTAGATATTTATATACACCGCTGTCTTCCTTAAATTTTCCGTATCCTTAAATATGAAATCCAAATTGGAAGCAATGTTACAGCTGGAAAAGCTGCAGGATAATGTTTTCAAGTAAGTGTTTTTGTTCTACTTTTTTCAGTTTAGTGAAACCAGGTTTCTTTGCAATGCGACTTGCGGATAAATTTAAAGAGAAATAATTAGATAAGTGCTTATATAAGTTGATATCCTTCTCTGTCATTTTTAATTATGACATTCCATTCATATTCTGTTGTGGCACCTTAACCATGATTTTTTAATTAAGCGATATACAACTATATATATACATGCAAACGGTATATATACATATATATATATATATATATATATATATATACATACATCTTATCATACATGGGCAAGGTCAAATGGGTTAGCCTACACCAGATTTTTGTCGTGCGTGGGTCATTTAGTGTTTGGCAGGGGGGGGGCGCAGTAACGATTTTGAAAGTAAAGGGTCGAGCCTGAAAAACTTTGCTTTCGCCGGGCGCGCTTTCGCGATAGAGGGGAGGAGGCAACACTTTTCAGCAAAGACCGTGCTGCTACTGTAGGAAAACAGACATTTGGTAGCAGCCATTAGGTCACGATGGGGGTGGGTCGGGTTGCGGAGTCCCCAGAAGTTGTGAAATTTTTGAAATCATAAAAAAAATTCGCAGTGAAATCCTTTAAAAAGATTTGAAGAAAAGTTAAGAAATTTTTAGAGATGAGGGTAGATATGAGGGCGAGCCGGCGAGTTTCAATTCTTCGGCTCGGCTCGGGAGAAATTGTTGCCGGCTCGGCTCGCGAGCCGAGCCGCGAGCCAAAATCCTCATCTCTAGTTTGGGGCGGGCGCAGCCCCTTAGAAGTTGACAAAATGTTTAGTCTTCGGGGTAAAACTTAAAACTCTTTAAAAATATATAAAATTATCGTGGGTATTTAGATGGCGTACGTGATGCGTCTGCGTGGGCGGCGCGCTTCGTGCTCCCAGTCTGCGTGGGTCTTTTGACTGCGCGCTTCGTGCTCCCAGCCTGCGTGGGTCTTTTGACTGCGCGCTTCGTGCTCCCAGTCTGCGTGGGTCTTTTGACTGCGCGCTTCGTGCTCCCAGTCTGCGTGGGTCTTTTGACTGCGCGCTTCGTGCTCCCAGTCTGCGTGGGTCTTTTGACTGCGCGCTTCGTGCTCCCAGTCTGCGTGGGTCTTTTGACTGCGCGCTTCGTGCTCCCAGTCTGCGTGGGTCTTTTGACTGCGCGCTTCGTGCTCCCAGTCTGCGTGGGTCTTTTGACTGCGCGCTTCGTGCTCCCAGTCTGCGTGGGTCTTTTGACTGCGCGCTTCGTGCTCCCAGTCTGCGTGGGTCTTTTGACTGCGCGCTTCGTGCTCCCAGTCTGCGTGGGTCTTTTGACTGCGCGCTTCGTGCTCCCAGTCTGCGTGGGTCTTTTGACTGCGCGCTTCGTGCTCCCAATGTCTGCGTGGGTCTTTTGACGCGCGCTTCGTGATCCCACTATCTGTGTGGGTCTTTTGACTGCGCGCTTCGCGCTCCCACCGTCTGCGAGGATCTATTGACGGCTGGCTTCTCCCAGCGTCTTCGTGGGTTTGCGGCTTTGTGTGGGTCCTTCACTTTGCCTTGCGTGGGTGCGTGGGTCCAGCCTACACCGGTGTAGGCGTGGTGTAGGCGTTGCCCATGCGTGCATCTTATACTACATACCATACCAGGGTTTTTTCAAAATGGGACCTGTGTAAATCTTGTGTAAATTTAAATTTCACTGTGTATTTTTGTTTGAAGCTGTGTAAAATTTTAAAGTGTCGTTTTTCAATTGCAATATAAAATAAAATACATTTAGACGTTATTTTCTTGCTACAATGTTATTTTCGGATCATTCAAGCCAAAGCTATGTCAACTGCACTTGTGTAACGTTTCGGAAGAAGCCATGCGGGGGGTCTGGGGGGCGGGGCGGAGTCCCCCAGAAGTTGAGAAAATTTTGTAAATTGCAATAGAATTCATAATGTACTTTGTACTTACTTGTACTTATCTCCGTCAACCAGTTTTTGGTTATGGCTCGCCATCCCGTCCGCCACAATCTGACGCCATTGAACACGATCTTAAGCGATATTCTGAGAGATGTGCAGCCAATTTCGGTTCCATATGGCGGCACCAAAAGCCCGTTTTTGGTGTGAGAGATCACTTTCCACTAGGTTCAGCCAGAGCTTGAAGCTATGAATGCTTGAAAGCTTGAAAGCTTGAAACTAGAATTCATAATGGAAATTATTAAAAAGATTAATTCATTAAATGTCAAAACTAAGATTTGACAAATTCAAATTTCTGAAAAACACTTCGCCTACTGAAACGATTTCTTTATTTTTCCAACTTTTTGGAATAATTTTTTCATAAAGTTGGTGGTCACGTATATACTAAGGTTCGATGCTTTAACTGCTACTGGGGACGGCTCCATATAGTACAGACCAGTGTTTTTTTTCGCCGACGGCTTATGTGTAACGTTACACACCTCTCCCAAATTTTTTGCTATTTTTCAGAAAAAAGTGTGTAACTACCTAAAAATTCCTAATTTACGCGCGTTTTGCTTAACACATGTATACAATTTTATAGTTAACAAAATTATTCCGTTAAAAAATTATAAGTAAATTTTTTACAGCAATATATATATTTATAGTGTCACCAAATCATATGGACAAAATTAAAAAATTGAGCAGCTACATCGATGATTTGCATTTATTGGTTTTGACTTGATAGAAAGAAGGAAAACACCAGTGCACCGAAGGAGCATAATTTTTCGAAAGGCCTCCTGTAGCACAAAACTTGGCAAGGAACCAGTTAAATTTTGCTTCATAAGCTGAAGAATTTTGGTGCGTACGCGTTGTATATAATAAAAGAACGAACAAATATAGCAAATATAATATGCATATTACTAATATATACTTAAATAATACCGAAAATAAAATGCAAGACAGGGTGCAAAAGGGGGGGTCTGGGGGGCGAAGCCCCCCAGAAACGGTAAATATGTGGAAACAAATGAATGAGCATTGGAAAAAGTTCCGACCATTTGGTAAAATTTGTCCAAAATTTTGGTGTAACGTTACACAGTCGCCAAAATTTTTTTGCTATTTTCCAGAAAAAAGTGTGTAATTACATGCGTTTTTGAGCAAAAAAAACACTGGTACCGACACACCACTTATATATACAATAGATACGTACCCAAAACAACGGAGGGGGGTCTTCTGGGGGGCAGAGCCCCCCAGAAGTTGAGAAATTTTTTAAATTAACGGTAGAAACGGCATTGAAAAGTTGTATTCCTTTAGCTTTCGTATTGAATATTTCTTGGGTTGTATGGCAACTATTTTTAGGCTCTGACTGCTTTTATTATTATATGTACAAGAGATATACAAGAAATCATATTGAATAATACTAGCTTCAAAAATGTATAGTTAAATTATTTACGAATATTTGCATGCAGTACGAAAATAAATTATACGCAACTGTACAGGTAGAACTGTATAGGTAGAAGCATTAGGACTTAGGAGAATAAAACACCCATACCCATGTTGATGCAGAAATGCAGAAAACCATTCTAAATCATTGGAAACAGGCGGGGGTCTGGGGGCGGCAGCCCCCAGCTAAAAGCTAAAGCTTTTTTAAAACTTAAAGACTTGAAAACTATTTTTTCAGAGCACTTTTTGTAAAAATTTTCGAAAATCTGGCTGTGTATTTTGTTGTGTAAATTAGTTTTTCACTGTGTAAATTTATTTTTTTCTGTAAATACACAGTATTTTACACAAAAAACCCTGTACCATACTATACATACTATATGTGCATACTCAAAAGTTGTTCTTCTAAATTTTACCTTCTCCTTTGAATTTCAGAAGTATCACGTCGATGCCAGTTCGACTGAATCAGGACATTTTGTATGGCGGTCAGTTTCTAGGCCAGGCTCTGGCTGCATCAAATCAAACAGTTCCAGAATCTTTTCATCCGAACAGCATGCACTGTTACTTTCTTAAGGCTGGTGCGTAGCTTAACTTGAGAATCAACAATTCACTTTCGTATATACGTATTATATACTTCTTTCTTCGTTTGATTGGAACCACCTCTGTCAGTTTTTAAACTAAAGCAGAAACTTTTGACAGTACATAAGTAAGTATATATATATATTTGGATGGGGGAGGCTGCAGGGGTACCCTTGATGCCTTAGTTGTCGGCATTGTTTTGGGAAACCTCAAAATTTTGTGCTCGTTTATTTTGTCAATTGCACCCTTAGGCCTTGATTTCTGGCAAACTTTTAAAAAACTCGTAAACAGTGGGTTCGCCAACCGGCATAAACATTGGACGAACAGAGTCCGACGCTTATCATACCTACTGTTGTTGTTGTACAGGATATTTTTAGGAACTTTTTCCGATGGCTGGCATCCTGCCCAAACCCCCGACCCGGTGAGGGGGAAATTGTTTTGCAAAAAGTGAGCTAAACGTTAGAAATTCTCAAAATGCCTGGATGGCTTTAGATTAAAAATAGATGTACGTATATTTATTTTTTGGCGAACATACGTAGGTATATTTGGGCACCCAAAAGATTGGGGGCAGGGGAAATCTCAGGGTGTTGACTTCGGGGGGGTTCCATTAACCTTGTTTTATATTTTATAAGGTAACCATAGTACGTACGTATATACACACGTGCTGACTTATTTTGCTTTCAGCCAGTGCCCATTCTCCGCTTACATTCTCCGTTGATCGCGTCCGTGACGGATCCAGTTTCATGTCTCGAGCTGTTCGATCTGAACAGGACGGAGAGATTGCCTTCAATGCCATAATGTCCTATCAGAATGTAAGACACTAAAAGTGTAACACGTAAGACACTATATTGGAGATAAATAAAGTTTCACTTCTAATTACGTAGGTTAACATTTGATTATCGTACGTACTGTAAGACAGTAGTTTTTTTAGAAAGACTGACTCTTATTTCTCCATTTAAAATGTGAACGTAGTTCCCTACTTTATTTTTAATCAATTTTATGGTAAAAGCTGTTGTTTTAAAAATGTTTGTTGTGGGGTTGGACCTTGGACACACCCTCTTTAAAATCCTGGGTGTTCCGGGCTTGTTCATATCTAACCGTTTGCTTGCTTTTTCTTTGACACCACAGAACTATTTTGGCTTCGTTAGCTGGGAACGATTATGCTGTAAGCGCTGAATTGCGGTCAAACATCAGTGACTTTTCTTCTTCTCATTGCTGGGTCATTTTTTCTTCTGTAGTATATATATATTATGTCATTCTATAGTTTCTAATTTTAGACTGAACGACTCAAACCTTCCATTACCCACCGGAAGGCCATGCCTGACGTACCCAAACCGGCTGAACTGGAAGATTCTATGTCACTATTCAAAAGGGAACTTTTGTACGTACATAAGGTAAAAAAGGTAAAGGTGACCCCTGGAGAATATCTCCATCCCTGCTTCAGGGACAAGGGGTGCCGGTGCTCATCCCCGGATACACAGCCGTAGAGCCAGGAGCGTCACCTCAAATGATGACTACATCCGTGGAAAGGGGGTCGGCCCTTCAAGGCTTTAAGCCCTACACGGACTCCTGTTACCTTCCCACAATAGTGGTACCCATTTACCGACCAGTGAAGGATGGATAGCTGGGTTGGCTAGAGCTCACGGCGAGCCGATGTGTGCTTAGTCCCTTGCTCAAGGGGATTTGTGAAAGCTTTGTGGCGGCGGGGATTCGAACCTCGGACTATCGGATCCGAAGTCGAACGCCTTAACCACTCAACCGTACATACGTTTTTGTATATATATATATATATATATATATATATATATATATATATATATATATATATATATATATATATATATATATTATATACCTGTAGCTATTTATACTACAGCTCTGGTCCTTCCTGTGTAACATTATTCTGTTTAAATTGTTGTGAAGCCTTCTGGGGTGTAAAAGAAACTCCCTTTTTATAGAGGTGTCAGATGTGTGTTGAAGATTAGATTTTTAAGACTGTATATTATATACTGCTTGATTATTTTGTGTGCAGTAGTCTGGATTTATTTTAGGCAAAAATAAGTGGGGGGGCGCCCCCCACTAGTGGGGGGAGGTCGAAAAGTGGGGGGATAAAATAGGCTAAAAATGCTGTGTAAATAGCCTGTTTTCCACGTACACTGCTATAAGTATGCTTAAAAGTGCTCAAAAGTCAAGTTTTAGCACCAAAAAATGCGATTTTTGATCAAAAATTTCCAGCCGGAAAAATTCTGAAAATTTTGACCAAAAGCCCTAAAAATTTGGCAATTTTTGGGCACCTTAGGATGAGTGGGGGGGTGCCCAAAAAAGTGGGGGTGGGGCCGAGTGGGTGGGGGGAGGTGCTCGAGTTGGGGGAACTCAAAAATGGGAGGCGCCCCCCCCCCAGTAAAATAAACCCAGGTAGTGATCCGCAGTAGTCACTCGTTATTGATTAAAAATCGGGGCTAATTTGTGTAATAATAGTATTAATGTGTAATAATATTAATAGTAATATGTACCACGTCACGTACAGTGTGTAAGCTTATCAGTTTATGTCATATGGCCCAGGGTATTAGGGTTTTTTCCGTGGGGCGGCGGACCCCGGGAAAGGCAACAGATTTTTGGGGGATTTTGTGCAATAACAGCCAAATATTGGTATTTTTGGCGTATGTTGCATGGAAAAATGCTTGGATTTAGGCCAAAAATAGGCCTTTTTAGAACACTCAGGCGATGCCGGAAAAGTTTCTAAAATTTGCGATTTTTTGGTAAAAGCTTGCTTGTTTTCAAATTTCGCATCCATCACGTGTATATATTTTTTATTTTCTTTTAATGGTTGACAATAATTATTATTATTAGCTAACCGTCATTTATTTAATTATCACTCTAAATTTTCAGGAAACCAAATTTGTCAGAGGAGCGACGGAAACTCTATCAGCATCGAGTGGATGGCTACGAAGGTCAGACGTTTTTGGTCAAACCGGCCAACCCTGAGATGTACCTCCGGCGTGTCAGTGCGGAGCAGGCCGACATCTGGGTTCGACCTAAAGGAGATACCGGTATGTAGCACTTATCTGAACAGGCCGATATTAGGGTTCGACCAAAAGGAGATACCGGTATGTAGCACTTATCTGAGCAGGCCGATATTAGGGTTCGACCTAAAGGAGATACCGGTACGCAAAATGTATCCCTTCGATATTGTATTTTTGTACATTTTAATACTTGCATAAATAATTATGAGGGAGGGGGAGCTCGAGAGCAAAGCTTTTTGATAAGCATTTCTCTGTGGGTTGTGTAGTAGTAGTTCACTCACTCCTTGTGATGTGCAACAACATCTCTATGACTTTTCGTGTCCCCTCCACTTTTTTGGGCTTCCCTCCACTCACTATAAAGTGCCTAGAAACAACCAAATTTTTAGGAAATTTGGTTAAAATTTCCAAATATTTTTCGGGTTCGCTGGAATGTTTTCTTCCTAAATTTTCTCTATATTGATAGCAAACTTTTGATTTTCTGTTTTTACAACACTTTTTACAATATTTTCTGTTTTTACAACACTTTATTAATCTGTGACTGAATTCACACTTTCCTTGATTCTGTACGTCACTTGTGCTTTGCTGTCTTCAGAAGATTAGAAGTATGAACGCATCCTAGTGAGCACAAACTAGGAATCGGAATTTATTGATTAGTTTCATTGAAAATCCCAGTCCTGGTATGTTTTTGCTGTTTTTTTGTAGCCTGGATGACACCCAGTCTTGCCTACTGTGTTCTTGCCTACATCTCAGATTTCTATGCAGTGGGCGGCTGGTACTCGCTACTATCCGACCATTACCACGGGTCTAACCCTTTCCCTTGATCATTCCTGGTTCCATCGGCCATTCCAGCCCGACGCCTGGCACCTATTTAGCTACTACAGTCCTCAAGCTGGTAAGCCCTAGAGGATTGTGCTTTAGAAGACTTTGAAAAGTTTAATAGTGTCGGGGTTGGTCCAATTCCTTGTGGAAGCAGTAAATTTAAGTTTAAAGTTTCGGATTTTTGGGCGGTGATGGAGAGTAGTTTGTGTGTTAAAGTTAGGGATGCAGTGGAGCCGAAACCGGTTACTTTTCTGACCCAGGCCAGGGTTGGGCCTGAAAATTTGGAATCCAAATTATCGAAAATTTTCAATTATTCTTTTGTAAAAAAGTCATATTTTACACAACGCAACAATCCTGAGCGCACAAGGAAGGGCATCAACGCGCGCGAGCTGCCTTTGAAGCGTTTCAACTCTTTGTTGTAGTGGGGGGAGGGGGTGCTCAAACTCATGCAGGGAAGGCAGTAGCGCATCGGCCCTATCAAAATACTAAACGGGTGGTTCTGGTTTTTTTACCGTTATAGACAGTTTTAAAGTATATTTTTTGTTCTAAAGTATTAATAGCTTTAATGGATATAATGTAGTTTATCTTGCTACGTAAACACTTAGTTTTTGATGGCTTTTTGTTGCTTTAGAATCATCCCGTGCTCTGTGTCATGGACATGTTTGGAATGAGGCCGGCGATATGGTGCTGTCCATTGCCCAAGAGTGCCTTGTTAGAAATGCCAATTTATGATGACAATTGATTAGATTAATTAACCAGTTCTAATTAATTGGGTTTAGTGGAGGATTTTGTACGTGTTTGTATTGTGTAACTGAATTTACTGTGATATACACGTACTGTGTACACTTTGTCGAGCTGTAGGTATTTTGGGTAGAATATAACGGGTCGCTTTGGTTTAGTCTAGAATAATTAAAAACTAATGGTGGACGTTCGTCTTTAATTTAGGAATGCCGACTCGGAAACCGCATTGCTTGCTGTCGATTGGTTTAGCGCTAAAGGACAGTTAAAATAAACTGTTTCATTGTTTTCACCCTGTGAACGAAAAAGAGTGATACAATTTCGTCCTTTGTCGGACACCCGTGTTTCTGCGGCGTGTGCTTCTGTTCTTTCTTGATTAATAGCATTAATTATTTATTGATTAGATGACACTTTTAAGTGATTAAGCAACTTAACCTCATCCCTCTTCCGCTGTATTCACTTGTTTCCGTTTTCTGTTGTTTTTATCTTGCTATTGATGGTTGCTAGTATTTGCTAGATAGAATAAAGATTTGGAGTATATTTTTAGTAAATATTTGTGTTTACATGTCCTGAGGGAGCAAAGATGGCTTATATACATAACTATAGAATATAGCCGTAAGTAAGCTGTCGACCTTTTTGAGGAGTTAACTCAATATTGTACAGAGAATTTAGTATCGTTTGTGCTCGTTGAATATTTGCGATTTGATATAATGAAGCATTATTAAAGTAGAACCAGTTTTCTCAAAGCTTGGTGTATGTCGAGATTGTGTTCACAAACGTAAGGAGAACTAATCGCTGTTTTCTTGTAGGGGATGACTTGAGTTAATGTGGACCGCCTTCCCGCCCGCAACTAGTGTTGTTTCAGTTACTGATTTTAGTTTCAATCGGTGGTCCGAAATAATTTCAGTTTCTCTGGTGGGCCAAAATAGTTTTAAGTTTCAGTCGATAACGTAACCTCAGTTTCAGTTCACCTTTAAAACGGGTTTCTAGCCTTCTATGTTCGCAAAA
>JASAND010009386.1:0-78078 GCA_030248195.1 Trissonchulus latispiculum | reverse complement strand
CGATCCTACTCACTTCATTACACATATACAAAATACAGGGGACTCTAGCTATCTAGTCAGTCGGTGGACCAAACAGAAATACATTAAAGAGAAAACAGCACACGAGGGGGGAAATAACACGTATCTAACAACACTGAAAAATTTGCTTGCAGCCGACTACTCAGTTCGAAACAAAAACGAAAGACTGAAGACTTTTAATCATTACTGTCAGACCACCATCCCCAATGTCAGCCAATCAGTGGGGACCCCTGGTTTTGAAACACCCATAGCAAATTTGGGTCGGTTGAAACTTTCTAGAAGGTTCTTTTTGAGGAGGCAGCGCCGCCTAGTGGCTAAAAGACTGAACAAAACCATCTTATAAAAACCAGAAAGGTATCAGATCAAGCACGAGAATTTCGCCAACATGACTGCATATTTTTGGCACCAGTGTTGCTTAGCAGCACGATGTCTCACTTGAACAAGCTTTGAGCTGAACTGTTCCTTGAACAACTCTGCAGCCAGCCAAAATTTTGTGACTTCAAGCAAACAATTGTGGAAGTTTCCTTGTTTGCAAAAGGCTATGAACTTCAGAACGAATATGCAAATTAGAAATTAGGCATTTTCGTAATATGCAAATTAGTTAAGCCAATATTTAAGGGAGACAGTTTTCCTAGTTTTCGGTCACTTTTCATTGAATTCAACTGAATCCAAAGTGTTGACGGCGCGTTTGCAGTTTCCAAATTTCCCTTCTCCGGCGTTGGGCTTGCCTCTTTTCCCCATTTCCTATTGCACTTATTTAATCGTTTGTTGCTTGATAGATTCAATTGTGGTTTGGAAGGGATTGTGCCTAGTTGCTGGGTTGTGCGTTGGTGGGGGGAGCCTTGCCTAACATTATGCTTAAATTTTGGATTTATTTCCATTATAAGAGGTTTCCGATTTTGTTTATGTTGGAGGTGGGTGCTCGCTACGTTGGCTAGGTCATTGTTTCGTAATTTTTTCTTTTTTTCTGTTCCTGGTCTACTACCAGTCCGGTCATTTGGTTTCTTGATTCTAAGCTTGGTATGTTTTGTTGTTGATAAGGGCTTTCAAAAGAGGGGATATCTTCTGGCAATTTCCTTGTTGGCAAAAGTCTATTAACTTCGGAAGAAATACGCAAATTCGGCATTTCCGTAATATGCAAATTAGTTTAGCCAATATTTACGGGAAGGAGTTTTTGTAATTTTCGGTCACTTTTCATTGGGCCTTATCTCGCAGCGAGTTAAACGGGCTAAAAAAGTTAAAATTAACTCAATCCTTTTTGTGCACGGGATTAAAAGAGTTAAACAGTTCAATTTGACTCTCCTGCAGGGTTAAACAAGTTAAAAATTTTTAACTCTGCTCTTTTAACTCGCTCACGAAAAAGTCCATTGAATTCAATTGAACCCAAATTGGAAAAGCCGAAGCCCAGGATTCGAAGTAATGTTAGAGATTGGTTGATGGGTTGCGATGTTCTGTTTTTGATTAATATAATTGTACACGGCCATATTTTGTATTTTATTCCTGTGAAATGATGTAGTCTTCAAAATAAAATCAGTTTTGTTTGAATTTTCTTTTTAACTTCAACAACACACTGATTACGAACTTAGCAATCTCTTTACTGTTTTACTAAATTGCCATATAATGTAAAGATGATTGGAAATGTGTTAGACCCATCAACAATATTAGTTTATGATGGAACGTCTAACTCGAAACTTAATGGCAAATCACAGAGGTGAACTTCGATTGGAAAAATCATCACCGAACAAGTTGAAAACCGTAAAATGCACTCCTGAATGGTTGACGAAATAGAACATCAGTTGGATTATTGAGTATACATTCGAGGAATAAGGTGATCGTGATTTATATCGTGATGTCGAGGGAAGAGTAAAATGCCAGTGGAATAATTCCCTTTTTGTATCGTTCTTGTTTGCATTATTAAAATGAAGATTTCAAAATACGTTTAATTTTCAGCACTTATTATATCATCAGTTTCCGCCGACACAACATTATCCTTTTGTTCTGTCGTGCTGTTCAAATACATGGAAGTATCACAAAGATCAAGGCCCTTGGTTTCCGGAGCAAATAAAATAGATAAAATTATGCTAAAAGATCCCACAGCCAAAAAGACAACATAACTGGCCGGCAACCAATAGTAGGAAAGATAAACAATCTGAGGCGCCAAGACGTCTCCAAGTCGACCCCAGGATGCAGCAAAGGCATTTCCACTGGCACGACAGTGCGTGGGAAAAAGTTCCGTACTGTAGAGGACCACAGCGTCCCATTGATATTCAATTAAGCATCGACCAGCTACTGAAATTCCGGTTACCGCTAAAATTGCAATTATTTATCAAAACGATGCGAAAATGGGAAAATGCACAATCAAAATCAACTGATCAAGACTATAAAAGTTTTAAAATGCAAATACTCAGGTTTTGAATGAAAGACTAACCCTGGACTGCACCAATAAAGTTTAAGAATAGTATGTAGCAGAATAGCATAAGGTTAACTACTGATTTCCCATTCAAAAATCGCACTATTCTTAAACTTTTTTGGTGCAGTCCATAGTAAATGTTTTTAATTTCAGACTCTTCGCAGATTTTATGTAGTATGCTATATCCAAGAGTGCATAATTGCACTATTATTAAGAAGAAGAGTAAGCCACTAGAGGGCTTCTCTTCACTGCATTGCGTAACGGTGCTCCGACGACAATACGCGAATGTTCCCCCGTTTGGGGGGGGGTCGACCAAATCGACATTGCATACCCCCCCTCCGTTTGGTTGGGGGGGATGGGTAGCAGAAAAGAGGTCCCCGTTTGGTGGTGGGGGGGGTGGGGGGGGGGGGGGTAGCCAGCACACAATCAGATTGCAGAAACCCCCCTCCGTTTGGTGGGGGGGGGGTAGAGTCGAGGATTACGGTAGTGTTTGTTCTATTCGAAAATGGGTCCCAGTTTGGGGGGGGGGGGTCGCTGAAAGAGGTCCCCATTTGGGGGAGGGGTCACAAACAGTGGTCCCCGTTTGGGGGGGGGTCGCCAACCGCCAATCAGAATGAGCAACACTTAGCCTGCTTGGGCGACCCCCCCAAACGGGGACCCCTTTCAGCGTCGCCCCCCCGAACGGGTACCTCTTTCAGCGACCTCCCCCCCCCCAAACGGGGACCACATTTGGATACCCTCCCCCACCAAATGGGGACCACTTTCGACTACCCCCCCCCCCCCACCAAACGGAGGGGGGGTATACTTGTCGACCCCCCAAACGGGGGAACATTCGCGTATTGTGGTCGGAGCACCGTTACGCAATGCCAAGAAGAGGAGCCCTCTAGTGGCTTACTCTTTTTCTAATATATAGTAGACAACCATGGACTCTTGCTATAAGTTTTTAAAATTTCAGTTGTAAAAATTGCTATCCTTTATTCCAAATGCTCTGCCTCACCCAACTGAGCAAACGATCCAGGTATAGATATCAAGACAGCATTGGCTAGAAGACACAGAACCACAACACCCATGGAAACCTGATGGAGCAGTCTTCTGTTGAAGCCAGGCCAATAGCTATCAATTAGAAAAATCAGGGGTTTCATGGCTTGACTCAAAAGTCCAATCAGAGCCTGGTTGAGGAAAAAATCGCCGGCCAGTTCGCCTGAACTCATGTCCAGGCCAAAGGTGACTAAGGCACAGGCGAAGTAGAAATAGGCAGCAAGGCAACACTTTCGTCTCAAGACGGCTGATGAAAAGAGATCTCGAAATGAATGTCTTCGGCGAAGTGGTTTTTTAATTATTTCAGGATCACCGGATGCCAGCAGAGAATTCGATTTCTCGGAAGGAATGGTTTCACGATTGAAACGGGAAATTCGAAGCAGTACTGATTTGGCCTCGTCCAAACGGCCACGTTGAATCAGCCAGGTGGGACTTTCTTGGACAAAGAATAAAGCTAAAACAATTTTTGCATATTTGTATTGGCTTCTGTCCAAGGCGTATGGTAAGCATTGTTGTTAATAAAATATTTTAATCAACTTGAGCTACAAAGCGTAATTTGCAGACTAGTTGAGGGCTAACAGTCTTCATGTTACAAAATGTCAAGGTATTTCTGTTCTGACGTTCAAGAAAGCGTCCTCTAAGCCTAAAGAATATCACTGCTGTTTGAACTCGTTTGGACTAGTTACAAAACATTTCTGCTAAAAGATGCCACCTAAAATATCAAATCATAGGCAAAAATTAAGAGTTACGAAACGTTTTTAGCTTTGGTCAACAGTTTAAAGCGCCACCTACTCAGAGCCAGAACTGGCAGACAAGCGATACTGATCAACTGTGTGGCCGTTCTCCAGTTTCTAGTCAAATAAGTGATCAGTGAATATATGGCCCGCGCAGTTCCAGCTGACCAGAAGAAGGCGCACATGAACATGCGCTGATCGGCCTGAATGCTCTCCATGGTCAGGGTCTGACTGCCAATGATCACTCCACCCACAAACACAGTCGTGCTGCAGCGTACCAGGGCAATCAGAAGCCAGTCAGAAAACAGTGTCGACACGGTTGACAATATTATTGAACCTACAATAAACAAAGCTTGCACGCTTTAACGCAGACTACTAAAGAACATTGTTATTCATTTCAACACAAACATTCCTGTCTGACTGTAGTGTAGATGTGAAAGCGTCCTCCAAAATATCACTACCGGTTGGGTTCGAATTCGAGCCTGCCTAAGCTTGGATCGATTGCGTCCCGGTGTACTCATCATAGGGGAAGCCAATTTAATATTAAATTATCGCCATTATGACATCATGCAGACAATTTCTTTTAGCATAATGGCAAATTGGCGACCATTTCTTTCATTAACTGACCTCCTAATCATCGGTCGAAAACCCATTTGACTCTTCTTGCGTATGAGCTGAGTTAAATTTTATCATTTCCTATGTATGAACATGTCTTGTTCAGCGTGTGAGTCAGCCTGAGCGTTTCCTTCCACTTTTGGACTGAACAGCTAGACATGAATGAATATCACATTCCGGTCAGCTATAAGTAACTGCCTGGGACCTCTATTGAATGAGGGATGGTGTTTGTCAAACTGTTTGTTAAGCTTACGTTTTACAATACATATTCATTATTGATATATCGTCTCTTGATATATCCCTCCCTACTTCCATTTCAGAAATCTACAAATACAACTAAACTAAGTCGAGTAATGCATTGTTTTGCATATGTGTATGTAATGAAGTTCAAAATAGAAATAGCAACTGCTCCTCCAGATTTGCAAATGCTCTAAAATTAACTTTAGCACAAACTTTCATTACCCAATCCAGCAATAAGGTATGATCGCTTCCTCCCAACCGTATCAATCAACTGGCCAAACGCCAGGGATCCCAAGACCAGTCCCAGCATCTGAAGGGAAGCGATCAGAGGCAGAAAGAGAGATCTATCACAGTACAGTTCCAGATCCACTGCCAGGGATCGAAACGGTTGCTGATACTGTAGATCAAGACTATCATTGCCTTCAGTACAGTTATCGTTCAGCAGAGAGCAGTCTCGATCAAAGAGACCGCCAGCGCCACAGCGCCACTCGGGAAGAACGTTCCCGAAGACAGGAAACAAAAGGTTGGGCATAAAGATGACATGAGCACAGCCGTAGACAATAAACAGAACGAAGAGCTGATAACGAGTGATTTTAAGACACATGACTGGTAGAGAAGGCACTGGGCTAATTGAGTATCAAAAGTTGGTTCTGAAATTAAACAGAACATAAAGAAAGATCTCATCACTGGTTATGTTTAAATTTAATTGACTTCAAATTTGTTAAAACATTAACTTTACCTTAGCTATAAAACATTTTATCAGCTACTTGTGAATCTAAATCCCCAATCCCTCCACTTTAATCTCTGTTTCATTTTTCAAAAGTTGCTTCAATCTTCAATTCTAGTCTGCTGTATATGAGAACGGTCTGAGTTTAGATGACCAATACTTGACAGCGACCGGAGGGTGAACCATTTATCCAATGGTTATTGTCCGATGCTAACCACCCATAGTCAGTGTATCATGAGCATCATGAAATCAGGATTTAAAGAATATTGAAACCAGGGGCGAGAGCGGGGATCAGGCCATGGCTGGCTGAACCCTAGTACAGAACCTTGACCGTAAGCTCTGGCATTCAGCTAAACTCAAGGACTAACATAACTACGTAAGCACGTCGCACAGCATGTATTTAATTTAAATTTTTAAAGAAATAATTTGTTAAACATGAGACTTACCCTAAAAGGGGGAGTGTTAAAAATCAATCGTCATAACCGGAGATCCTTTGATAAGCATCTCCTACATTCGTACTGTCTTGATACTAAAAAAGTTGAACAGTTCGAAATCTCTCAAATTTCACTAATCAATTTTAAAACTACATATTTTTGCATTCGATTATTGCTGCAAAACATGACTATATATTTAGCGTTATTACCAAAAAAACCAAAGTATTAGAACTTGAAAATTTACCTTCAAGTTGCATGACAATTTGGGTTTGTTCCGGTTCAATCCAACAATATTCAAGAGGTAATGTCTGTCGTGTAATGAGCTGAATGTTAAGCTTATGCTATGCCTAGCACATATCCTTGTTAAAGCTGTAGACTAGGGAACTACGCAAGCTAGTGCCAGTTTCCACGTCAATATATTCATTGCTAAGCTACAACAAAAAAGTTGGAAAGCCTTTGCTTCAAAAATATCTGTCCCGTTCTGAAACGAGAGAGACGGCTCTCACTCAGTATAATATAATGTTAGTTAAATAGAAATGACTGTATATACAATAATATTTATTCATAAATTTCCTTAATTAATAAAAACTTATTTTTCAAGCTTCAGCAGCAGTGAGATCGGCAAAGTCCAACACGCAGTTCAGTTACATAGCTGTCTGTCAAGTCCTAAATCCAGGTCCTTCGACAAACCGATATCTAGTTTCAGCTTCAGTGTTTTAAGCTAACTATTCGAAATAGTGGCAGACAGACAATATGCCAAAAGTTAAATTTCAGTGACTAGACATGACATAAAAATAGGGACTAGTACGATTTTAACAGGTGAGGATGGCAAAGCAATCTTGGTTTCCGGATGCGAGCAACTAGGTGTCCCGGTAAATTTAAGTTGCGCCCCGTTAAGATGTTTTGCGCCCAGGTAGAATTATTGTTTTTAGTGTGTTTTCTTGTACAAAAATTGTTTTATTATTCAAAGGCAAAACAGTGAAGCATTTGTAAATACCATTAACGTTGGTTTGGTTACGATTTTTTGTAGTTGAAACTTTTAGAAAAATGGTTGATTTTCATTGCTTCAAATTGCCATCTATGAACATTTTTGCGACATCATTTTTTAAAAGAACCAATAATTTTGATATTCTGCTGTTACTAATTTTGTTAATTTCGGTGTTTTACTTTACTGCTAATCTTGATCCTGCCTAACCTGTTGAATGAGAACAGTATAAATGTTCACGATTACTCATCTAGTTAAAGCTCTACTTATTGATGTGAAAAATTTACGAGTTTTCATGACTACCGAGAGTTTAATAAAATTTACGAGTTCAAAAAGATCTGACTTGGATACAGGTGGACAACAACTCAACATAACACTGACTGAGACATGACCTTGCTCCTTATAGCATTCCATGACAAAGCGGTAAGCACCAGGGGTCTGGGTGCAGAGGCAGAGCCCCCAGAAACCGAAGACATTTTTAGAAGAATACGAAAAATTGATAGTTGGAAACATTTAAAGTTTTAACTTATACAAAGGTGAATTTTTCCGAAATAACGTTGCGTCTTGCTTGCGTCCCATTAAAATTCCGTTGCGACCGGTCAAAAAATGTTGCGTCCGAACGCACATCTGGGCACGGAAAACACTGTTCAACCGTTCAGGATTACCACAATACCTGGGGCCGATGTTATCAAACTTGGGTTTCCTAAAACCCGGGTTTTGTAGTTTTTGGGGTTAACCCTGAAATTTTGGGGTTGGGTTAACCCTGGGGTTAACCCAATGTTATCAAACAATTTTGGGGTTGGATTTCATAAACCCTATTTTATTGGGGTTAAGCCTGAATTAACCCTGAAATCGAGATTAGTTAACCCAGAATTAACCCCAAAAATAACTGCGCTATCTTGTCTACATTTTTGGAACTAATAGACGAGTCAGTCCCACGAGCGAAACCCATAAATTACATAGAATAAAACCCGGGTTTCAGGCTCAACCCTCCTCATCGAGTAGGGTTGAGATTTCGTCACATTAACCCAAATTTAACCCAAGTTTTTAAACCCGGGTTTCATGATAACATTGGGTTTCCACTTAACTCCAATTTAACCCAAAACCCAGTTATGAAACCCGGGTTTCAAAAACCCAGTTTTAACCCAACTTTGATTCCATCGGGTTTGGGTTGAAAACCCATTTTTAACCTAGGTTCAGCTCGAAACCCGGGTTTGGGCCTTTGATGCCAGAGCAACAGTCAGAAATTAGTTGAAATGATACTCGCAGTTGCAATATTTTTATAGGTACGTAAGCGTGCCGTTAGACGGAGTATACAATGGTTAGTCAGGTCAACCTCACGGCGAACAGTTTTGTAGAATAGCTTTCTGGAATAATATAATGTTGAATTACTTGTAGGCTAGTTCAGTTCACTTTGCTCGCAATTTAAAGTAATAAGCAGCAATTAGATACGCAAGCAAAAGCCTATTGAAATATCCATACAAACTCAAAATTAAATATTTTTATGGCAGGGCGCAATTCGGTTATTCATAAATTCAGTGAAATAAATTAATAAAAAGTATTGAATAAGAGATTTTCAAATTAACCTAATTTGGTTACTGAGCTGTGGAGCAAGCTACGTTAGTTTTCAGAAATCTCAGTTGTCCTTGACATGCGGGGTCAGTGGTGGTTGGCCACACAATCATTGCTGACATGGATGTACGTCCGACTGGCATGGGGTCATGTTTATGTCATTAACCTTCGCTTCTCCGGTACTTGTCCGTATTTATAAACGGTGAGCGGTGACCAGCAACTAACGGCCACAATGTGTGCCGCTGTTGTGTAGCTGACTTCGAACAGAAACGCAACTTGCTCCTATCAAAGATTTTTGCTAGGCTAAACAAAATTATGAAAGATAACATAAACTGTCCTGCACTCAACGTTTTAGATAAAATGAACTCGGCTGAACTCGTGACATTAGCTTGTACTCGATATAATGAAAATTAACAAAAATTAATTAAACTAAAGACAACAATTGACAAACCTCCGGGTTGTTGCGTTCGCCGGAGGTAAAAAACAAAGCATCCTTCGAGTTACTGAGTTCGTCAGCAAATGTTACCGAAACCGAATCACAGCGTATCCATAGGAATGGCTAGACCATCGGGCAACTGCAGGGTCGCTGGGATACACAAGGCTGTCGACTGTTGATTTGGCGGCCAGGAAGATGTCAAGGGCCATAGCGATGGGTGTGGCACTATAGCAGGTGAGAGCAGCGGTTGCTGCGAAACCTGGACAGGTTGTGGCAAAGAGGCGCCAAAGGCGGAGAACATAGGACCCGATGTGATGCTAACTACCGAGGTTTCATCAGGTGGATCCTGACGCAGTCATCCTGAGTCATCTGGCTAGGTGAAGTGATGATCACTTGTTCCGGAGGCTCAGCTGAATCGGCGAGCAGGATCTCCAGGCGGGCGACGCGGGAAGTTCCCGCTGACGATACCAAAGAGCGGAATAGAATCGCTTACACTTAGCTAAGTTAGAGATAGCCTTGGCCCACTGGTTAAGTAGAAGTTAGAACTTTTGTCCCATCAAAATTAAGATGCTGGAATCGACCATGGCTGCTATGATATGAATCCCGAGCAATGCTGCTGCCATGGCAGAATGGGTTGGATAGTTGATCAGGAAGATCGAGCTACTCACCGATACTGGCCTCATCCCGGCCAACGACGGAGCACCGACAAGATCAGACTACAGAACAGGCAGCTCAGCAGCCTCAGACGTTACCATCCATCACTCCAACCTAAGTGGACGGGTTGGTTGGAAGGTTGGTCAGGATATGGGTTCTGATCACTTCCCCCTCTTGGTTACTGTTGCTTTGAAGAACAGGAAAAATCTGTCCACTCCAAGCATAGCAGCGAAACCCTCCTTTACCAAAGCTGACTGGGAAGGCTTTGGTAAAGCCGTGGATGAATCCCTCATAGCCTCCAACTTTTTATTCCTGCTGGAGCAGGAATGAATAAAACGACTTCTATCTATGTTTAGCATGTATTTTGTCTATTTGTTCACATCAAGGCCCTATCTTCAACACAGGGATTCATCGATGGTTTTTGATACTCCAGCTGTTATTGTTCCGACCGGTCAGCTCTGAAGAGTCAACGTCCACTAGCTCTACAGGTAAAACCTTGCAATAATACTATAGGGCACTTTTTTGTGGAAGTTCATTTATGCAAATTAGGTAAACGGAAACGGCTATATAAGCGACGGAAATCATAGTCTTATCGCCGTTTAGGACTGTCAGCAATCTAAATGGTTGCAAATTTTTGTGTGCGCAAGTGTAGCGTGGGGGCAGCACATAGGCACATAGATGGATCTTTGAAGATGCGATTTAGAGCTCATCTTCAAATTTCCATCTACGGTGAGCACTGTTGTTTTGAGAAATTCCAAGTTTTCGGACGATTTTCAAAGATATAACTGTCAAACCCAAGAGTACTCAAACTAATAGCGAAATATAATACTCCACTCATACTGAAGATCACCATTAATGAAATCCTCTGCATTGGATATTAAAGAATCAGTTAAAATTTGAAGGACTGAATATCGATGTGCTGTGGCGGCTACTGCATCGGCACAATGAACTCACTGACATTTTAACAGGCATCATTACACTGAGTGAGTGTATCAAGTTAACACTAAAGTGCGTAACTTGTCCTCGTTGGCCCTTAGCTAATGGATAGTTATTCGCTAAGTGTGCTTTGCTGGTCAGCTCAACGGTTGACAAAAAGCAATGCTAAAGAAAGCGCTAATTATAACTCATGCTGATTGATGCTTAGAGTACGTAGTAAGTAGTACCAAGAGTACTACATAGTACTTAATTAAGAAATATGCAAATAAGCAAATTTGTGAGTAATTTCAAAAGAAATTATTAAGGTCCACGAAGGAATATTGCCCCTTTTGGGGCCTACTTGTTTGCACTGGATTCCGTGCATGACGCCAACCATGCCTTGGTCACTGCTATATCAACTGCTGCCAAAGCCCATATCCCGTATGGGCGGAGAAGTGGTCCTAAACCTTGGTGGAGTGAAGAAGTAGAAGCTGCGGTCAGGAGAAGAAGAGAAGCCAGAAGAAACGCCGGTCTCTCGGATGCTAATAGATGCGGAATGGATTCGAATATCGAAGGAAACGAATGAACTGATCAAGAAATCTAAAACAAAGTGGTGGCAAGAACATGCCACCAGTCTATCTGCCCACAGTAACCCATCTAAGACCTGGGCAACCATTGGAGCTATGGGTGGACGGTATTCCAAATCTACTTCAGCAGCGCTGGAAAACTCTGGGAAGAGGCTTTTCTCCAATCGGGATAGACCCAATTGTTTCGCCAAGCAATATGCCTCTGTGAGCAGAATCCGGCTCGGAAAGCCGGACCGGCGCAGAGTCCGGAAAATCCCGGATAGAATCAGATCAGCTTGCCCTCCCGACTGTCAAGTATGCTCCCCTTTTACACCAGCTGAAATTGATGGATCGATACGCAGCCTAAAGGCAGGGAGCCGCCGCAGTAACGGAGTCTGTACAGATATGCTACACCACCTTAATACTCCAACGGGAAGAAGAGCTGTCCTCCATCTGGCCAACCTGAGCTGGAAGAGCAAGAAGATTCCGGTTGATTGGAAAAAGGCGGTCATAATTCCCATCTTAAAAAAGTGCAAGGATCCATCCAGCCCGGCGTCGTACCGACCGATCAGTCTTACCAGTTGTCTGGCCAAAGTGGTGGAACGGGAGGTCAAAAACCGCCTTTCCTTCCTGCTTGAATCTACTGATGCACTAACGCCTGTCCAGGTGGGTTTCCGATCCGACCATTCAACCGAGGACCAGATTCTCAGCATAGTTCAGGATTTCATCAAAGGCCCCCAAGGAGAACAGTCATGGTTCTGGTAGACTTTGCCAGGGCCTTCGATACGGTATGGAAAACTGGGCTCCTTCACAAACTACTAAACTGCGGCATACCACTCTGTATGACCGGCTGGATCGGTCAATTCTTGGCAGAGAGGAAAGCTCAGGTCAAAGTGGGGGCTCTCTCAGCAGGAGCATTCAACTCAGGGCTGGCGTCCCACAAGGGGCGGTCCTGTCTCTCACTCTTTTCACAGTCTACATCAACGATTTGGTCTCCAGACTCCCAGACGGCATCAAAGTCAATCTCTTTGCTGACGACCTGGCTGTATGGGCGAGCCACAATCGAGTAGAAGTTGCCGAGCGCTTGATTGGCACAGCAATGGAAGAAATACGCAGTTGGGCCTAACACTGGAAAATGAGGGTCAATGTTGCCAAGTGTGAATTTACTCTCTTCACCACTGATCCTCACCAAGCCAAATCGACGTATCATCAGATATGGAGGCCAAGAAATTCCCTTCAGTACTCACCCTACCTTTCTGGGCATCACTTTCGATCGGCGTCTATCCTTCAAGGAACACATTTCCCGGCTAGACTCAAGCTTCAAAAAAGGATCTCAACAATTGCCGCTCTGTCAGGCAAGGCCTGGTGCATGCAGAAAGAAAATCTACGACCTGTCTACCTGGCATACGTCAGGTCTCTCCTGGACTATGGGCTGGGAGCCTGGGGCCCATCTGTTGCTGCCTCTAATTTACATCCCCTGGAAGTTGCCAATAGCAGGGCTGCCAGAATTATAACCGGATGCACCAGGATGGCCTCTACAGATGGGGTCCTTCTGGAGGCGGATCTGCTACCTATCGACCTGGTCTGGGATTAGAAGCTGGCCACATCCTATTTCAAGTCGAAAACAGCCTCCGAAGACTACCTCAGGAGAGCAGCCGCAGACCGGAAACAACGACGTAGGTTGAAATCGAACAACTCTTGGAGAAATGCTGCAGAGAAAATGCCAGTTGTTCAGGAAATCAGCAATCTGCCAATGAAGCCCCTGACTGCTGCGGCCCAAATACCACCGTGGCAGGAAATGATCCATCCCATCATCGTTGACGAGTCCGAACTGAAAAAGCGGATGAATCCAGATGAATTCATCGAGCACTTCCAGGCACTACCGGACAGCCTGCCGTGGGAACTAAATGTACGCATCTGGATTGACGGATCGGCCCAAGATGGCACACTAAATGGCGGTGCTTGAACCTTTATCAAGGCAGACTACGGACTTACCGTCTGTCTCAACAAACCAGCCGGATCCCATTGCTCCAGCTACCGAGCGGAGCTGATAGCCATCCAGAAAGCACTACACTGGTGCTTAAAAAATAAGGACCTGATACCGCCGGAACCACGCCAGCTCATCGAAACCGATAGCCTGTCTGCCTGCCGTAAGCTAGAGAACCTAAACAGGTGCACTGAACCGCTGTCCATGGAAATCATAACCCTAATCCAAAGGCTGGGTGAGCCTGTTGCTTTCCGATGGGTCCCTGGCCACTCAGGAATTCCCGGAAATGAAACTGCTGACTCTTTGGCCCGGGAGGGCAGTTTGCAACCGCAAATGCAAGTACCTCTCGACCAATCTTCAGTCCGCAGTTTAATCCAACGAAGAACGAGGGAAGTCTGGCGGGGGAGGATAGCCCACCCCAAGGTCCTCCAATCCAACCCGGCAACCCGGCCAGTTCCCAGGGAATCGGAACGTGGACTATCCAGGAGGGAACGGATCCTTCTAGCTCAGCTTAGGGCGGGGGGCCACTGCCCTTTGCTGAGGTCCTACCTATTCAGAATTGGTGCTGCAGAAAATCCGATCTGCAGCCGATGCGGGAAGTCCGAGGATGACGTGTCCCACCTAATCCTAACCTGCTCTGCCCTGGCCCACCATCGCCAACTCTGCCTGGGTGTGGGGGCTAGCCTGGACTGCCTATCCAGCAGCCCATACCTGGTCATTTGTTTCCTGCGGGAGGCAGGGATCATCCCGATGGTCCCTCCTATCTATGCCTAGCGAAGATTCTTGAACAGAGAGAGAGATCGAGCTGCTGGAACTGGTCTTGACGACAGACATGTTTTTGCTAATTCTCGAATCTATTGCTGTTAACATCAGACGGCTGGGAAACGGGTGAACACCAGTATATTTGGCTAACAGTAACAGTAACTTTTGAGCGATAGCTCGCTTGGCAAGGTTGTCATATCAGCTGTCTACCGTCCACGATCGTTGATACCGACATGACGGAGAACAAAGTTATAATTGGATACACTGATTTTACGATGTTCAATTTCAAAGGGCACTGATCGCATGCGCAGCCCAAATACTGAGACGACAGAGCCAGACTCAATCTCTGAAATATATCGTGGGAAAGAGTCAGACAGCAGAAGGCAAGTCCGCTTAGGATCCGTTGGAGAGAACAAACAGCGAGAAATCCATCCAGTCGAATCTGCTGTATTAGAACAGCGGGGATTAGACTGAAGAGATTGCAAACTCAGACTATAAATGTTATCGCCTCATTTGTCCACTGGAAAATTTTCAACCTCGGAAGGACTGCATCCGATTCCAAGACGCCGATCCTTGAGGTGGCAGCACACAATCGTTTTCGAACCAGTGGCTCGCAGAATCACTAAGAGGTGTGGACGCTGAGAAAACGTTTCGGCCAATATAGAGCGAATCAGGTTTTCACGCTGATATCCGAAGTTAGGTAGAGAAGGATAAGAGAAGGATACTACTTTTTTGTTTCCACGGAAAGAAATCCTTGAATTGCACTGGCATTTTCCGCTTCCTTGGGATCAAAAAGAATCTGAGCAACATAGTTTTGACCAGGTTGAATACAGCGTATGTAGTCGTACAGCTGGAGACAGCTAGTGAAAATACATCTTCCCATCCGAATTGGAATCTCACCGTTGAAGAGAGACATCGGATGGCTTCTGCTGCAGATGATCTGGAATCGGCAAGACGAGCCACCCGAAACTGAATTAACAACTGATCTGATTGGTCGTCGAGTGCGTTCAACGCTGCGATATCTAGAGTGACTGCTGGCATCGGTTGAATGATGTCGATGATCGGATAATTTCACCTTGTATCGATCCGGATTCGCACGAAAAGAACGTGACATAGCAATTGATGCCTGAAATATAGCACAAACCTCAGGTGCTTTTAAGTGCGGTGTGTACAGAAAGTGACACATTTTGAGCCTATTAATATGGACGAACAGTGATTGTTTCGAGCGCTCATCAATGGGTGAATTTCAGCGTCCTGAACAGACAGACTAATGATCCTCCAAGGACCCGTCCAGAGCCTAGCAAGTTTTGGTGTGAGGGAATGTTTGGATTTTTATTTGAGCCCGAATGCTTAGTCACAGTAGTATAAAGATAAACTCGATTGCCAACACAAAAGTTAGGATCCTCAGGCTTTTGATTATAATGATCATAATATTTCTTTCGCTTGTTTTGGGACTCTACAGTTTTACACTTTTTTTACACTTTTCTAACAATTTCCCAAGCACATCTTAAACGGACTGCTAGGTCACGACAAAAGTCGTCCGTTTCGTCGTAAGCTGACTGTTATGCATGCAAGACGCTGCTTATCTGAAGCAGAGGGTCGCGTCCATACAGGACAAACAACGGCGATTCTCTTGATGTTTCATGCTTGCAGACCCTGTAAGCGAAACACGTAAAAGGGAGGTACTAACGGCTAAACGACTGCTTTTAGGGTTGGCATTCAAGAGCCACTTCAGTGGAGCGCAGTTTGTGACTACTTGGGTGATTCTACCATAAACATAGTGGCGAAAATTGTTCAAGGCCTACAGCCATTGTGCCCAGCCGGTTATCGGGTTTCAGGTTTTCAGGAAGACGCAGACTATTAATACTAGCAAACGCGACCAAATGGACATTGCTGTTCGAGTCACGCTGGCTTAGTACCACCCCCAATTTCGTCCCGCTTGCGTCAGTGTGAAGCAGGAATTCTTCGTTGAAATCCGGGAAAGCCAGGATTGGTGCGTTGACAGGGCTAAGCTAACCTACACTCTTCCGTCCAGACAAAAAACTGATCTTTTTGAGACAGAGAATATAGAGGTTTCGCAATGTTAGCAAAGGCCTTTACGAATCGTCGATAGTAAGTATAAAGTCCCAGAATGCAGTTGTTTGATAGTTTTTGATGTCGCAAAGGTAGAGACAGCGGTCGTTCTGTCCGGATCAGGTTTTACCCCCATTAGCACTAACGAAATGCCCCAAGAAATGTACTTCCACTTTACAGTACTCACATTTATGCGTTTTCCGTACATTACATTACACTTACATTTGCGTAGCCTGTTAGAAACAAGCTAAGATCTTTCAAATGCTGTGAACATGTCGTCCAGAAAACGATTATGTCATCAATGTAGACAAGGCAGTTATGCAAATTCAGTCCAGCTAAAACATGCACCATCAACCGTTGAAAAGTGGCGGCCATTAATATTTTTGGTGGCCAGTGCAAAAGTTTTCCTGTACAGCTTGCTTTAGATTTGTGTTAAGTTTGGAAATGCTTTGATTAGAGAGGTTTGGTTTGATGAAATAGCCATTCTGTTTTAGTTATTCTGATTGTTCCGAAGTCTTATTTGGTTAACTAATTAATGTCTATTCAGACACGTAGTTTGACAGCAACATCCGAACAACTTCAGGCTATTTTGAAAGTTTCAAAACTGATATTCTGAGGCAAGCTAATGGTTTAACTGCAAATGTAACTGAAATAAATAAAAAGTCAGATGGATGAACAGCAGCATCATCGAAGTGAGTCTTTATTAGGAAAAAATTGCTAACGACATTGATGAAAATTTTTCCGAATTTTTGGACAGCTTTGAGTTTTATACGTCTGGATTCGGTTGGTCCGAATTGAAAAAGGCTCGCAAACTGCCTTTGTACTTAGATGGAGCAAATAGAGACAAGTATCGCCTCCTCGACAGCGCAACTAAAAGCTGACTTTTCCAGATTGAGGTAAGAACTCAAACGCGTTTTCATAAGGCTTGAAAATAACTGCCTTTGTACTTATATGGAGCTAATAGAGACTAGTATCGCCTCCTCGACAGCGCAACTAAAAGCTGACTTTTCCAGATTGAGGCAAGAACTGAAACGCGTTTTCATAAAGCGTGAAAATAGGAGGCTTTCGACCCTGAAACTGAAATGCAAAGTTAAATCTAAAACAGAGACAACTGCTACTTACGATTGAGATATCAGAAAGCCTTGTATTAGGTAACTTTCTCAGATGAACTTAGTGACCAAGCTAAGGAACAACTTCTAAATTCCTGCCAGGGAAGATCAAGAAAACTTTACTAAACAAGGAGCATGCCACCCTCGATGGAGTTGTTCAGATACTGCAAAAACGTGAAGCAGCTGACACGTATTTGCTGAGAGTTTCTGTAGATTCAAACAATACTGTTGTATCGTAGCAGATGAGTTCACTTTTTTCTCAAATGGCTGCTCCTAAGGTGGTTGTACCATACCGGGATTTTCTACGTAATTTTCCATGGATGAAGCAGTCTTGAAAAAACATTGGGTAAAGCAAGTTTGGTTGGCAAGCTATCTTTGCGCAAAGTATTTATGTCAGAGAGTGCATAATTGGCAAGTTGCCATCCTGGCTTCGCGCAAGCATTTGAATTGCAATGAGCATTTGAATCTACCATATGAAAGAGTACAAATAGCGCTTTAAAATGATATGCATATCTCTTCTGTACGTGGTTTCTATCAAAAGTTACAGATGATTTTACATATGCCTGATTTACGTTGACCGTTTGCACAAGCAAAGTAATGTAAGATCATCTTACACAAAAATTAAATCTATTGGGTTTTAGAGGTTGTCATTGTGCTAATTATGTGTATTATTTAACAAAAACACTATGCAGCTGATTTAATGCATAGCGAATTCTTAAAACCAAAGCAAATAATGAAAAGTTGCGAATTCTTTGTGTTTGATTTTCTCGTCACTGCTTCAACCAAACTTGACCAAATTCCAGATATGCTTCATATCTGCATACGCTCAGGCCGTTTTCTTCGTTTTTCGAAAAACGCAGTAGTAAGCAAGATATAGAATTTACAATATTTCAAAATAAGCTAAAAAATCGAAAATGCACTTTTACGAAAAACTAAAGAAACGTTAATAAAGCTTGCATGCAAAATTTCAAACAAATTCATAAGGGAATGAAGGATACATTTAAATACAAAACTTTTAATACATTTCCTCTTGTGTAGACAGGAAGCCAGCCCCCACAACGTAGCAGGCAAGCGCATTTGATGCAGAACATGATAAAGAACAAATGTGCCAAATTTCAAGCCTTTTCACTGAGTATTTAGTTCACAGTATCTGTTCAAAGTCCACCACGGTAGTGGTACTACTACCTTAAAGGCCGTTGCTGGTGGTCTTTGGGTGACAAAAACCAGTTCCGACTAAGCTTCAAGTACTGCTGTTACACTTATTCTACTTAGGTGACCAACTACGTCCTTGGAAAAGGTTACGTCGCCACTCGCCACGATTGATTCAAGATCTCTCTCAATTTATCTTCGTTCTTTGGGCGGATGCCACTCAAATAGCAGTTACTGCCACGGTACTGAAAACATCATGGAATGTGTCGAGACTGGCGAGTTCTTGTAAATTCAAACTCCACAAACTCAACGGAAACTATGACATTGAGTTATCAGGTAAGCACATAGTTTCCCTGGAACTTTGGGCTGGGGGGTTTAAATCTTGAACGTTTGGTGGTCGAGCCAAGAAATGTGATGGGGCCCCCAACCCCCCCCCCCCAAAATTCGGACCTCAGAAATTTCAAAAAATGGACAAAAAATGCAAAATTTAGCCCTTTCTTCTTCAAACTAAGGCCTGTTTTTATTCCTGCTATAGTAGGAATATATAAAATGCAAAATTATGTGTTTGGTGCAGTGTGAGTTTTTGGATTCGCAGTATGCAAATTAGGTTTTAGAAACTATTTAAGCAATAGAACTGAGAGCCGTCCCGCAGTCTCCAGCTGTCACCAATCTAAACGGTTGCAAGTTTTTGAGCACCAGTGTAGCTTGGGAGCTGCATTTCGGTGCATTGGGGAATTAGATAAGGTACTAGCTTGCGCTGGACATCACAAGTTCAGCCCAACACAGCAAGCATAGACCTGCTCTCCCTGATGAGGGAAGTGAAGTGATTTTGTAAAGCATTAAACCTGGAGCTTCCAACGCTTTAAAGAGCTTCAAACAAAAACAATTTCGCAAATGAATAAAGAAAAGGTCTACAAAGGAATACTGCCCCTTTTGGGGCCTGCTCGTTAACGTTTTAGGCGTTTTTACACTGTTTTAAAGCGATTTTAAGTCAAACATTTCGAAAAATTTTTCAAAAAATGACCATTTGTCGGCCAAAAATTTGTTAGCTAACTTTTTGGGTCCAAAAAATCAGTAAGGGGGAGCTCGGGGGGCACATAGGTGTACTAGGCTACAGTTTACCCCCTGTGAGACTCCCCCCACGGAGAGGCCAGACCCCCCCTCCCCCCCTACCCGACCTCAACTACTCCCCCCCAAGGCGAGCTCAACCCCCCCTCCCCCCTAAAATTGGGTCCAAGTAAAAAATGCGAAATTTTTGAAAAACTTTTTTGCAACTTCTGAAATTTTTTGAAAAAAATTTGAAAAATAGGCTATAAATCACCTATAAACAGCTAAAGATGGTTATTTATAGTAATTAGAAGATAATATACGCAATTATAAACCACAATCTTTAGCTGTTTATAGGTGATTTATAGCCTATTTTTCAAATTTTTTTCAAAAATTTTCAGAAGTTGCAAAAAAGTTTTTCAAAAATTTCGCATTTTTTACTTGGTTTGGACCCAATTTTAGGGGGGGAGGACGTTCGTCAAACTAGCAGAAGCCCAACAACTACAAATTATATGGCTGTATCTACATTACATAACTCATCATGTAGTATTACGTAGTACCTTTTATTTAATTTGTAGTTGAAGGAAAAACTTAATATAAGCTTAACCAAAATCTTCTGCATGTTTGACGTCAAGCCAGGTTGTAGCTACTATTTTACATATAACTTTTCGGTTACAACTACAAATATAATTGAGCACTCAACATGATTGCTATATTACAGCGTTTATAACATGAAGTTTACATAATTTGTAGTTAATCACTTTCTTCAACAACTCATTACATTTGTGTTGTGCCAAATTTGCGGAACAGTGTTAATCCTGACTACCACTGTGTTGAATGGGGGGGGGGGGGGTCGATGAATGGGTTGGAGCATAGGTGTACGTCGGGCTGGGGTTGGGGTGGGGGGACCCCCACCAAAATGACAAAATTCCGCGATCCTCCCCCATATTTGCCCCCCCCCATTATTGGCCAAAATTGGCCTAAATGCCAAAACAATTTAGAAGTTTTTGGCAATTTTGGCTGACCCCCCTTTCCTCCATCGGCCCTCCCCCCAGATCTTTAGCCCAGCCACAGCCTATGGGACAAGTCTCGAGCCAACCCTCGAAATTTTGGAGGCTGACCCCGCTCCCGAATGGCCAAATCCCAGATCCGAGACCTCGCCCACGCAAAAATTGGAAGTTTGTCCCCGGGGGCATCGCATATATATATAAAGTGTAACCAAGATTTAGGGGTGGAGGGCCCCCCCATAGTTTTTTTGGGGGGGGGCGTGGGGGCGGGGTATCCCTCCCCAAAATTTACATCCAACTGTTGTACCCCCATATTTTTTGACTTACCATCCCCCAATTTTCGGTTACCCCCCCACCGATTTTTGGACCCAAAAGTTTTGGCTACTTTTGGCTAAAAATGGTAATTTTTCTCAAATTTTGGCTTAAAATCGCTTTAAAACGGTGCAAAAACGCCTAAAACGCTAAAAACAAGCCTTATTTTGAAGAAAAAGGGCTAAATTACAGAAAATTTTTTGACCATTTTTAGAAATTTCTGAGGTATATACGAATTTTGGGAGGGGGTTGGGGCCTTGGGGGTACCCCCATCACATTTCGAGGTCGACCACCAAAATTCCAGATTTACCCATAGGTGTAAGGCGGGGGGGGGGGTTGCCCCCCCCAGCCCTTTGAAAAATGGCCGAAATTAGAAAAAGTGCTAGGGATACTCAGTAGCGGCGCCAGGATTTTTTGAAAGGGGGGGCCCGACCCAAAAATCCGGCGACCTTTTATTGAAAATCCTAAATTTTGCCAAATTTTATCAAATTTTACCTTCATTTTTCAAAAAATTTCTCAAATTTGATTATAAATTTTTTCGATTTTTAGCAAAAATGTGCCGACTTTTTAAAAACAAACTTCTAAAAACACCCAAACTATGCATATAAACTGCTGAAAAATTTTTAAAAGGAGGGCCGACACCCCAAAATGAGGGACCCAAATCGCAAAGGGGGGGGGGGCGGGACCCCCGCGCCCCCCCCTGGCCCCGCCACTGAGGAAGCTGTTGGCTCTCCCCAACATCATTTTTGGGGGCCCCCGCTCCGCTGGAGACCTTTCAATTCAACCCTCCCCAAAAAATTTTTTCACGTGTGCCAAAAATCGCAGTTTCATCCGTTTCTAATTAAAACATCTCTATTACCATAAAGTAATTTTAACGTCAGACAGTGGTTTTAAACTTGAAAACTTGATTGCCAGTATTTTCCAAGTCTAAAATAACGTCAATATTGAGTCAGAAAGTTCATAATACAGTTAAAAACGTGTATTTTTCGCAATAATAAACTCTTTAAGCCAAGAATTAGAAATTTATATAAAATTACACTACAAATACCCAATTTTTGGCCATTTTTCGACGACCTTATGCACTGCGGGGAACCGCCCCTAAACTCACGAAGCCCAATTAGATTTTTTCTGACCCACCCCACCCAAAATTGGCCTACTCCACCCCGCCACCTGGGCTTATTCTGGGGATTTTTTCTTGGGGGTGGGGGCTCCTTTTGGAGGGGGGCCCCCAAAAGTCCGAGTTACAACCACGAATTTTTAATGCAATTTTAATATTTTTTAATGGATTTACAATGATTATATCCGCTTTTTCCATGAGATTTTAATGGATTTACAATGGTTTTACTTCGGTTTTATACGTATTTACAGTATTTTTACCACGTTGTAAAATTGTTGTAAATCGGTTGTAAAATCATTGTAAATGCAATTGGACCAATTTACAATGTTTTTACAACTTTTACAACGAAGTTACAACGTCCTTATAATGATTTTACTATATGGTAAATTTATTGTAAAATCGTGGTAAATGTTTACGTTTCTACAATGATTTTACAACGAATTTACAACGTGGTAAATCTGTTATAAAATTGTTAAAACTTATTTTGGAGCATTGTAAAAACGTTGTAAACATTTTCGACGATTTTACAACAAGTTTACCACATGGTAAAATCGTTAAAAAACGTTGTAACTTCGTTGTAAAAGTTGTAAAAACATTGTAAATTGGTCCAATTGCATTTACAATGATTTTACAACCGATTTACAACAATTTTACAACGTGGTAAAAATACTGTAAATACGTATAAAAACCGAAGTAAAACCATTGTAAATCCATTAAAATCTCATGGAAAAATCGGATATAATCATTGTAAATCCATTAAAAAATATTAAAATTTCATTAAAAATTCGTGGTAAATTCATGGTAAAATCGTTGTACCTTGCGCAGCAATTTACAACGATTTTACCCACCAAAGTTCTCCCTGTGGTATGTCAAAAATTCTGGGGGGGGGAAGTTGGTCAAAAATTTTGGGGGGATACCCTCCGCCCAACGGAAACTATGGTAATCATGCATAGGTGTAAGGTGGGGGGGGTTGGGGGGGTAGCCCCCCCCAAGCATTTTTCCACCCCCCCCCCCCAGAAATTTTTGGTGGGGGACGGGACGTCCCCCCACCCCCACATAGGTGTACCAGGCTACAGTTTGCCCCCTGTGAGACCCCCCCCACGGAGAGGCCAGACCCCCCTCCCCCCTACCCGACCTCAACTACTCCCCCCAAGCCGAGCTCAAACCCCCCTCCTCCCCTAAAATTGGGTCCAAACACAGGAAGAACTTTTTGGGTAAAATCGTTGTAAATTGCTGCGCAAGGTACAACGATTTTACCATGAATTTACCACGAATTTTAATGAAATTTTAATATTTTTTAATGGATTTACAATGATTATATCCGATTTTTCCATGAGATTTTAATGGATTTACAATGGTTTTACTTCCGTTTTTATACGTATTTACAATATTTTTACCACTTTGTAAAATTGTTGTAAATCTGTTGTAAAATCATTGTAAATGCAATTGGACCAATTTACAATGTTTCTACAACTTTTTCAACGAAGTTACAACGTCCTTATAATGATTTTACTATATGGTAAACTTGTTGTAAAATCGTCATAAATTTTTACAACGTTTTTACAATGCTCCAAAATAAGTTTTAACAGTTTTATAACAGATTTACCACGTTGTAAATTCGTTGTAAAATCATTGTAGAAACGTTGTAAACATTTACCACGATTTTACAATAAATTTACCATATAGTAAAATCATTATAAGGACGTTGTAACTTCGTTGTAAAAGTTATAAAAACATTGTAAATTGGTCCAATTGCATTTACAATGATTTTACAACAAATTTAGAACAATTTTACAACGTGGTAAAATTATTGTAAATACGTATAAAAACCGAAGTAAAACCATTGTAAATTCATTAAAATCTCATGGAAAAATCAAATATAATCATTGTAAATCCATCAAAAATTATTAAAATTTCATTAAAAATTCGTGGTAAATTCATGGTAAAATCGTTGTACCTTGCGCAGCAGTTTAAACTATTTTACCCAACAAAGTTCTTCCTGTGAAACCAGGTAAAAATGCAAAATTTTTGAAAAATTTTTTGCAGTTTCTGAAAATTTTTGAAAAAAAATTCGAAAAAATGGCTATAAATCACATATAAGGAGCTAAAGATGGGTATTTATAGCAATTAAAAGGTAATATACGCAGTTACAAACCACAATCTGGGCTAATTTAGGCATATTTTAGCACAAATTTGTCAATGTTCATTCCATATTTTCGCATACGAAAACTATTGACAGACGCTTTTGAGTATGTTTAATGTACTGTACTTCGAAAAAGGAGCATTTTTAGCCAAAAAAACTTGGGTACAGTTTATGGGGGGTCCCCCCCCAAATTTCGGATTTTGGTGGGGTCCCCCAAGCCAAATTTGGACCTTCTACTCCCACCCCCAACCCAAACAGGTGGTACACCTATGCCCCCCCAGTGGGGGGGGGGGTAGCAGTGTTTTTTTTGCTCAAAAAAGTGCGCAATGACACACTTTTTTTCTGAAATTAGCAAAAAATTTTGGGCTTGTGCGCACGCGTGCGCACTTTCTCTAGCGGAACAAAGAAAAATTACTGAAAATTTTGTTGTTCTAAGTGCTCAGAAAAATTGCTTCTGGCTCTCAATTTCACAAAAATCTCTTGTTTTTTCCTGGGGGCTCCGCCCCTAGACCCCCGTACTTACTTTTATACAACTTCTATAACGCTAAGTTGTGACCTAACATTCACTAAACACACTAACATTAATATACAAACACCCGTGGCCTAATGTATGAGCTAATCTAGCTTGTGTATATTATGGTGCAACTCGCATTGCTCATGTTATGAAATAATTTTAATATTTGTTTGGCAGTTTTTGGAGAAGTTTACACACGTTAATATAATATAATACAGAACGAACTTTCACAGGAGGTTTTGTCAGCTAGGACTGTGTTCTATCAGTGCTTTCTTACCCACCGACGCTTCAAAAAAGCATTTAAAAATCGATATGCCACGAGCTGAGCCCTGAAAATTGAGTCATGGAAAAGTCAAAGATCGGAACCTAGAATCATTTTCTGAAACTACGTAACTACGTAATTTTCGATGAAATTTAAAAACAGCATTGTTTATTTTTTTATTAATAGCAGTGAGGAATCTTAAACTAAAAATAACTTAAAAATTGCCAATAGTTTTCATCATTTCGCTAAATACATATACAGAAAACAAATTTACTTCAACAAATAAAACTTTTGAGAGTTATGATAGTGAAATGTTTGCTATGTATTTTTGAAATCTATATATTGCTTCTGAGGGCTCAGCCTTCAGACCCCCCGTTCCGAAGTAGGTTGGTTTCTTAATCCACATTAAGTTCTGGCATCTTATGTATAAATTGCTGCAGCTCTGAAAGTTGTAGTAAAGTCAGGTAATTACTAACAAAAACAAAACAGCAATTTTATGCGAAATTATAGCTTTTTTCCTGCTATGCGCACTTTTTTAGCAATTTGCGCAAAAAATTTTGGGGCAGTGCGCAGAAGAGCGCAAAGGTGTCCAAGCAAAAAAACACTGGGGGGTAGTCGCGCCGAAGGCGCGAAAATTGGCCAAAAATAGGGTATTTTTAGTGTAAATTTTCAAAAAGTCCAAATTTTTGGCCTAAAGTATATACTTGTTATTGCGAGAAATACACGTTTTTAATAGTTTTATGGACTTTTTGACTGAATATTAGCCTTCTTTTGAACTTAGAAACACCTGGGCAATCAAGTTTTAGAGTTTAATTAAAACCACTGTCTAATGTTAAAATTACTTCATGATTCGATATTTATTAGTATTACAAACGGCTGAAAATGCGATTTTTGACATAAAAATTGAAAAATTTTTTGGGGGAGGGTTGGGGGGGTCCTGGCGGGGGTTGGGGGGTCTCCAGAGGGTCCCCCCCAGAAACTGTTGGGAGGGGAGCCCCCACCCCAAATCTCCGTTGCACCTATGTAATCATGTCTTGGTAGACGAGGTGCAAGCCGCATTTCAGACCTCCCACTTTTCGAAAGTCCCCCACTTTTGGCAGTCCCCCCCACTTTTCGGCAAGCCCCCCCGCCCCCACCACTTTTTTTGGGGTCGCCCAAAAGTGTCAAAAGATTTTTTCCCGATTTTTAGCTACGTAATTCAAGGACTTATATATAAGTTCATTTTATTAAGCTTAAAAACAGCGATTTTTTGTGTTTTTGCCTAAAATGCTAACATTTCGCTAAAAATTTTGGTATTTTATACCTTAGACCCCCCCACTTTTCGTACCTCGTTTTTCGATAGCATCCAACTGACTTCCGTCGAGTTTGGTTAGCATTATGCAGCGTAATAACCAGCCGCCAGCTTCAGATTATTTGGCAACTAGCACAGACCATAATACGTAGTTGTTTTACAGGAAATTTTGGTTGGGGGAGGAATAAGCAAACATTGGAAATTTGATGGTCGAAATGTGATGGGGAAGGGTACTGCGCCCCCCCCAGGAAATTTGGGACCTCAGAAAATCCAAAAATGGCGGAAATTTTTTCGTAGGAATGGTTATTTTTAGCTTAGCTTATGTCTCTGCTTTTTGAGAACTTTTTGTGTTTCTTACTTACTTAGAAAATCCACCCCCTTTGACAAGTCTTCCTCTTTGCACACAGCAAAAATTAGATCGATCCGATGCACCGCACATTGCCAAACATAGGTGTGGCTGGGCAAATCTGGGGGGGGGTCCGACGGAGGGTGGGGGGACCCCCCCTAAATTTTCAATTTTATGCCATTTTTGGCCACGTTTTGGCCTAAAATGTGGGGGGTAGCAAAAATCTGAAAATCTGGGGGGGGGTCGCCAAAATTTGTCATTTTGGTGGGGGGGTCCCCCCCAACACACCTATGTTGCCAAATGTGGCGGGGAAACAACCATATATACTTTCCCCGGAAATTTTGGTTGGGGGGCAAACTTCGAAAATTTGGTGGTCGACCCCCGAAATTACGTACCCCCCCTCCCAAAATTCGGACCTCAGAAAATTCAAAAAATGGCCTAAAAACGCAAAATTTTCTGTATGTTAACGCTTTTTTTTGTCAAAACAAGGCGTGTTTTTATCGTTTTAGGCTTTTTACACCGTTTTAAACCGATTTTAAGCCAAAATTTGAGAAAATAATTTCAAAAAATGACCATTTTTTAGCAAAACTTAGCTAACTTTTTGGCCCCAAAAAGTGCTGGGGTGGTTCGGGGGAGGGTAACCAAAAGTGGGAGGAGGGATAGTCAAAAAATCTGGGGGGATACCCCCCCACGCCCCCCCCCCCCCGAGGGGAAACTATGGAAACAACCCCCTTTGGGGGGAAAAACCCACCCAATTTTCTTGAAAAATTTTTTAACAACCAAACAGGGAAACAATTTGACACTATAGCACGATTAGCACGGTATATACTATCGAGGACGCTGCTTCATCCTATGGTGTCAGATTTGGATAATTTAGCTAAACGTAAAAAACCATTCTCTACACGACAGACTAATAAGTTTTACATCATTTTTAGCATTTTTCAAAAATTGCCCTATGTTTTTGTGTTAAAACTTTATGAAACATGTCCGTTTGATGCTGCATTTTCAATGGCACATGAAATCTTGAAAAAGGTATATATATGCCTAGATCGGGTTTTTGATTTATACTAGCTAAAAAAGAGTTGAATTTTACACCAGAAGTGTCAGAATAGCGGTGCGACAATTTTTGAGACCTATGAGGGGTGGGTTTTTCCCCCGCTGCTGTTTGCATTATACCGGCCTAACGGTACAACCTAGAGAAGTGCAAATGGGCTTACTCACTACTACTTTCTGGGTACTTTCTGGATCAGACATCAGCAACTGATGATAGGTGACGGTAGGCATTCTTCCGAAAAGTCTGAGCACTACCTGCTACGACTCTGGGCGGCAGTCGATTCCACAGCCGGGTGGTGTGAGGAATGAAACTACGAGAGTAGTAGGTAGTACGCCAAGTACGACGGTATATAAAGTTCTCATCTAGCCGTTATAATAGAAAAGTTCCAGCCAAAATCCGAAAATGTAGGTTTTCCCCCGCATGGCTATACATGTAAAATATGCCCAAAATTATAGTAATTTGTTAGTCTGCTCCAAAACCTGGCGACGTTATTCGGGAAATCAAATTTTTGATTCTCCGTGCCAGAAAACCATTGTATGGAAGATTTGAGCTTTCAAAGTTAAATAGATAGCGAGAAATTTCGATTTTTCATTTTTCGAATTTTCGCTCGACCGAACGTTCGACCTGAGCGACGACCACAAAATTGGTCACTTTTCGCTATGAGCCGACTTTGCGGCGCCACTGCGGCGCTGTGGCGCAGCTGCGGCGCAAAAAAAGTTGTGATTCTTAAATTCTTTAGAGGGTACTACTAGACCCCATAGCCCTTTAGGTTGGCCCACCGCTGCAGATCACGTGAAAGCGGCGAACATTATGTACAATACAACCATCAAATAGGAGAAACCGGAAAAAAAACATCGCCGCCATAACCGGTCCGGGGCGCAACTTTTTAACGGTAAGTGATACGGGGCTGAAACTTCACAGACATACTAAACTCGATGTGCTCTACAATTTGCGCATGAAATCTGCGCAGGATCTGCGCAGGATTTTGCGCAGCTTATTTTACACTGTCTCCAGCCACTTTTCACACATATTATAGGGGTCGCTGCCGCGACCCCTATGATATAATATCAGGTTTGTGGGCTTTTTCTAAGCGAAAAGTGGGGGGGGAGCCCCCCAAAGTGGGGGGGGGAATTCAAAGTGGTCTAAAATCGCTAAAAATGCAGTAAAAATAGCCTGTTTTCTACATTTGCTGCTATAACTATGCTAAAAAGTGCTCAAAAATCGAGTTTGAGTACCAAAATAGACGATTTTTGACCAAAAAATTCCGGCGACGCCGGAAAATTTTTGAAAATTTTGACCAAAAATCCTTAAAATTTGGCATTTTCTGGGCACCTTATGGTGAGTGGGGCGGGAAACCCAAAAAGTGGGGGTGGAGCCGAGTGGGGGGAAGCCAAAAAGTGGGGGGGGCTCCCCCCCAGTAAGAAAGCCCAGGTTTTTTAAATATAGGGAGTGTGCCCACCTTGTGTCCAGCTTGCTAATTTTATTTGTGTCCATTTTTGAGAAAAGTCTCAGGCGAAGCCGGAGCCTTTATGGAAATTGCCTATTTTTGGCGAAACTTTGGATTGGGGGGGGAAGAACACAAATTCCGGTAGGCCAATTCGGGCTCCCCTAAAAACTACCCTGGGCTGGGGTCAGTGGCGCAGCCAGAACTTTGTGACGGGGCATGCGGACCAGGGTTTCTCAAGATTGGGTCTGTCCTCTAAGGTGGTTTGATGGGCTTTTGTTTTCTAATTGAAGGAGGCATAAACGACCCTTCCCCCTCCCAAAATTCGCCCCCAAAACGTTTTTACCCCATCTGATGGTGGTACCTAATTAGCCCTAAAAATCGCTCAGAAGGTCAAATTTTCAAACGATTCCCAAAAATTTGCTTTTAAGCATTTAATCTATCTAAATCTGTTTAATTTTTGCACTAAAACTTAAGTTTTTCAGTGAATACTAAAACTATGGCGCAATTGAGGACGGTTTCATTCGGATAACACCACAATCTATATATGCCAGAATACCAGGAGCGGGGATTTGGTGCCCCCTCCCCTGCAGTTGAGAAAATTTAAACTTAACAGCAATTGAAGAATGAAAATCATTGCGGTAATTGCAATAAACTGCGGTAGCTCCCAGCTAAATAGTAAAGCTTTTTAGACTATGAAAGGGTTAAAACCTACTTTTAGAGCACAGATGCGAAAATTTTCGAAAATATTTTGTTGTGTAAAAATTAGTTTTTCACTCTTTAAATTTATTTTTTGTGGAGATTTTCATTTTACTTTAAAATCCTGCTCCAATCTAAAGACAAATAGAAAAAGAAAAAATTCGTGCCTTTGCCGCGAGGAGGGGTGAGAGCAGAAACTATTGAGAAATGCTATGTTTGAAACATTGTCATTTTTGCGCAGTTTTCTTTTAGTTAAACTGCATATCCAGCTGAGTCACCTGTGTACTTAAGTGGGGGGGGTCCATTTTTGGCCGATTCTGCGATCATCTCCAATTTTTCTCATTTTCACATGATATTTTGTTGTCCGATTGGTATATTATTGTAACGACTTTTTAAAACTTAAGTCTGATCTCTTAGGGTTAGTGAGTAATTTCACCTCAAAGTTGATGTCAGTAGTCATAGGATTAGGAAACTGGAAAAGCTTCAGTTTTTGACTAGTCACAAAAAATCTCGAAACTGGGCAAAGATTGTTCGGAAATGTTTCTATTTTAAGTTAATCGCCGTTAAATGTTTCGAGAAATTTGTGATGCCAGTAGTCCTGGGGCCCGTTGCATAAAAGTGATTAGTTGATTAGTGATTATATAGTTGCTTAGGGTAGCAGTTTTTCGAGAATAATCAAGGCTACAACAAGCTGTAGGGTTATGACAATAACAATATATAAATTAAAATATCATTTTGAAGCTCTTTGATCGTTCTAATGCAATCGAGAATCTAAATTAAATTATACTATTAAACTTATACTGGGGTGATGCCAGCGTAAAAAGTGAAGAAATTACGATTGAGTTCAAATTTTTCCTTTAGTTGAATGAGTCAGTGAGGATAAATTAAATACTTCATTATTTCTGGATAAAGCACTTCAACGCTGCGATATGGTACCAAAAATTCCAAAAACGGTGGACTAAAGCAAACGTTTCGCTCAAAAAACTGCTACACTAAACTAATCAACTAATCACTAATCAACTAATCACTAATCAACTAATCACTTTTATGCAACGGGCCCCTGTTTCGCCGTAAAATTCGTTAACAAAAATTCTGTCGTGCGGCTTGACGGGTTTGAAACTTAAAATGGTTTAATTTGAGGTATTTAGACATAAACAAGAAAATCAAGCAAAAAACTGTGAAAACATGCTTGAGTTTACTGCAGTTCCCTCATTTTTTTCTGATATTCGAATTGTACTCAATGAATGGCTCATAACTTACGAATAACTGAACGAAACAACTCAACATATAATCTTTAATTGTACAACATGTGGAACATGTGGCTAAATTATGTATGAAAATGAGCGAAATTAGCAGAAATTTTTTAGAACTACTGCGTTTGAAATCCATTTTTGGCGATAACTTTGCATAAAACTTTCTTCCAGTTTCAGCTGAAATCTAACTGCGTCAGGCTTGCGTCAGAACAAATTTCATTTGCGCCACGCCAACAAGTTTGCGTTGTAACATAGCCCCTGACGCAAATAACAAACTGTGCTCTGGAATGAAGCAGAAAAATTGTGTTTTTGCCGAAAAAAACTTGGGTACATCTTGACCTTTGACAGTAGAAGTAGGGTTATTTGAAGATACATACTCACACCAGTACTATTCTTGTACATTCAAAAGACAGATAAATTTATATAATTAGCAGCGAAGTCGCAAAATTTTGTTTTTAGTTTGTTTTCCAGCACTTTCGTTGAGTTACATAACTTTTCTTTCTTCCGAATCCTGACGGGGCATGCGGCCGCATGCCCCCTGGCTGCGCCCCTGGCTGGGGTGGCGGTTGACCCCTTCCATCAAAGCGACAAAGATTGGCAACCGCAAACTTTTCAGATTTATATATCTACCTCCTTATTTGTTGCCCATTTGCCCAACCAGTGCCCGACCTATGCCAAAACATCCCAAAAAGTTTCAAGGATTTAGCAAACGGTCGGACATAATCCGTTAGCAAAAGATTGGAACCATTCCCCGCCCCAAGCTCACGTTCATGATTGTGTCGGGTTTTTGTAAATTTTCAAAATTTGGGGGAGAGGAAAAAGACAACTGTTTTAGTAGATATGTATTTATTTCTGTTTTAGATTGACTATATACTGTATTTGATATTTGTTTATATATACCCATCCATATATACATCTCTACATGCAGATATTGCAAGTGGCGTGTCATTCACTTGGAAACCTTTGCTGATGGCTGACTGCCATGAGCAAGACTGAACTTGCCGGTGTCCGCAAGCAGCGCCATATAGACGTGCCTCCTCAGGTGTTTAGGCTAATCTTCCCCTATTCTAAGAGTATATACATTTCAATCGAGGGGCATATGGAGAACAGTGTACATATATAACTAGATTTTGTCAAACTCAGCGAACTGAACAGTTCCGTTCCTGGTCGCAGCCAATGACAACAACTCGGATGTGGTCGCGGTGGATTTGGCCTACCGGAAGACCCTGATCCCTATCACCTGTGCGTATGTCCCGCCGGTTGTCCGAACTGCCGCTGATCAGAGAACGCAGCAGTTCAGCCCCGCCTACCTCCCGTCATCCTCACGGACTGTAATTCTCGGCGACTTCAATGCCCATTCGCCGGCCTGGGATGACTACCAACCAACAAACGATATTGGCGAGGAAATTGAAGACTGGCTACTGACGCACAGCCTTCTGGTGGCCAATTCTACCGAATCAACTAAGGCCACATCCAAATCAGTCCCGGACATTTCGGTTGTGGGCAGACACTGGGAAAGTAAATACGACTGGAATCTGCTGCCTGACACTGTCTCTGACCATATGCCCATTCTCCTCCGCCTCCGTACCAATGGTCCCAACCATCAGTCCCCGCCGCACCGCCCAGACTACAGGAAAGCGGACTGGGGCCGCTTCAGGCATGTCCTGGACGACCAGCTCTCCCTGAACCTGCCAGCAGGTGACGATTGCTCAGTTCACAGCCTGTCCAGGGCAATCACAACGTCTCTCCTAACTGCTGCCAGGGCCGCTATCCCATTGTCCCACAGGCGGAATGCGAAGGCTTGGTGGACACCGGAACTAACGGAGCAAACCAAAATATGCCGTAATCTGAGGAAAGACGCCGCCCTGGATGACACCCGCAAACAGATGTGGGTAACCGAGACCAGGAAATTGAAGACCATGATCTCAACGGCGAAGAAGGAGAACTGGCAGGCATTTGCCAGTGGTCTCAGCCTCAGGTCAGATCCCTCCAAGGTAATGCGCACAATCCGGGCTATCGACGGGAAGTCTGAAGCTGCCAGTGGCGGAGCTCTGAACAGAGGTGACAAGACCCTGATCACCGATAGAGACAAAGCCACCGCTTTTATATCCGAATACGCCTCGGTCAGCAGAAACGTCGAGCATAAGGATTCCACACGGACCATGCGCAGCGTGAAGGCCCACCTCCGGACGACCTGCGGGTGCGCGAATACCACCTCCAGATCCATCTGCAGTCCCTTCACGATGGCCGAACTGCAGGGGGCACTGAAGAATCTGAAGACCAGGAAGGCTCCTGGCACGGACGGAGTCACCAATGAACTCCTGAAGAACTGTTCAGCGGACTGTCAGCATGCCCTCCTGAAGCTCTTCAATCTCTCCTGGTCCGGCGGTGGAATCCCAAGCTCCTGGAAGCAAGCAGCCATCATACCTATTCTGAAGAGGGGGAAACCCCCACAGCTGACCAGCTCCTATCGGCCCATCAGTCTGACACCTGTCATCGCCAAACTCATGGAAACGATGGTCAAGAAGCGCCTGCAATTCTATCTCGAAAAAGCCGGCTATTTTTGTCCTGCACAAGCTGGCTTCCGCCCTGGTGGGTCTACTGAAGATCAGGTGCTCCGCCTGTCCCAATCCATAGTCGAAGGATTCTCCAACCCTAGGAAAGCAAAGCGAACTGCACTGGCGCTAATTGACTTTTCCCGCGCATTCGATACCGTCTGGAAACCGGGCCTCCTGAGAAAGCTGATCGACTCTGGAACCCCAATCTGTACCATCCGTTGGCTGAGGCAGTTCTTGGCAGACCGGAGGGCTTGTGTTAAGATCAACTCCTCCAAAAGCAAGCTGAAACCGCTTCAGCTTGGGGTGCCCCAAGGAAGCTGCCTGTCCCCACTGCTCTTCCTAATCTTCATCAACGATATTCTGGAAGGCATGCCCAATGGAATACAAGCCTCCCTGTTTGCTGATGACTTGGCCCTGTGGGCGCAGGACACCAGCACAGCAACTGCCGAGTCCAACCTACAGTCAGCTCTCAACTCACTTCTCCAGTGGTCCCAGAAATGGCACATCAACGTGAATGTAGGCAAATGTGAGAGCATGATCTTCACCACCCACAACGCCGAAGCCAACCGGAAGCTGAATCTGCGATATGGCAATGACCCTATCCCTTGCAAGAACTCTGTCACCTTCCTGGGAGTCACATTCGATCGGCTACTCAACTTTGGACCCCATGCCGCGCAACTGAAGTCAAAATCAATGGCTAGAACCAAGATCCTGTCTGCTCTGGCTGGGAAGAACTGGGGCCTTTCCAAGGAAGACCTCAGGTCAGTCTACATCACTTTCATCAGATCTGCACTGGAATACTGTGCTGGTGTCTGGGGGCCCATCGCAGCTCCAACCCATCTGTACACGGCAGAGAAAGTCCAAAATCGGGCTTGCAGGATCATAACTGGCTGCTACAACTCGTCTCCTGTGGAGGCACTCCAGATGGAAGCTGGAGTAATGCCGCTGAAATCCCGTGTCCAGTTCCTATCCGCCAAGGCTTACGAAAAAAGCCTACGACTGCCGCCCAGCAATCTGAGGTACTGTGCTGTAGCTGAACAGCCGAGGGTCAGACTTAGAACCCTCAAAAGCCAACCAAACTGGAGAACCGAAGCCAGTAAAACCGTCAATGAAACCTGCCTCCAGCAGTGCGTCCGAGAGCCTCTCTGCCTGCTACCGCCAACTCCCCCATGGGAACTCAGACCGGTGGTGGAGACAGACTCCACGTTAGCGAAGAACTGCCAGAAATCACTGCCGCCGGAGACAAGAAGAAACATGTGCACAGAAGCTATCTCCAGGCTGCCCAGAGCCGATCTGGACATCTGGACGGACGGTTCAGCGGAGTCTGGAACTAGCAAAGGTGGAAGCGGGGTACTCATCGTCGACAACCGAAGAGGCAGACGGAACCATCTGGCTTTTGCAGCTGGAAAAGTGTGCTCCAGCTACAGGGCGGAGGTAAATGCCGTCCACCAAGGGCTCAGATGGCTCCAACGGAACTACATCACTGCTGACTGCAGTCTGATCAGGATCTACACTGACTCGCTGTCCCTAGTTGAACGCCTCTCCAATGGACTTCGTCTCCCAGCCACTGACCTGGAGCAGAGACTTTGGCAGCAGCTGGAGCTGTTCGCTCAGGCTGAGGTACAGGTCCAGATAATGTGGGTCCCTAGCCACTGCGGCGTGAGAGGTAACGAGAAAGCCGACAGGCTGGCCAGAAATGGTAGCAGAATGGCGCAGGACCTGGTCCCAATCGATCTCCCAACAGCTACTGCTGTCCTGAGGAGGGAAACGACGTCGGCGTGGCATACTGGACTGAGCCACGACAGATCCAGGACATTATTTGGGGACCGCGGGCCGGTCCCAAGTAACCACGAAATGGGCATCCCCAAGGCCCACCGAACTCTACTCTCACAGCTGCGAACTGGTAAATCCCTCCTCTTAGCCCAATACAGGCATACTATTGATCCAGCTGGCTGTCCCTCCCCCCTTTGCCCTGACTGCCTACAGGAAGAAGAAACGCTCGAGCACTTGATCTTGAGCTGCCCCAGGAAATCAATAACCCGGCATAGCCACCTCGACTGCTCCCAAGGCCTGGCCGTCCTGTGGTATGACCCTCCCGGGGTGTTGGACTTCCTCCGGGGTACCGGGCGCCTTTAGCCCGGCTATATGGTCTCACCGATTGGCCCCAGATATGATGATGATGAACAGTTCCGTCAGGACCGCTCACCCAAACTTGCTGTGGCGTGCCTTTGTCTTTTCTTTCTCAGCCTCTTTTGTGCGGAACATTTTTATTGGTACAGCACGGTGGTTTTCTGTATCGAGGGTGTGTCCGTCCATATTTTGCGCAGCGCGAAATTTTAGCTTCTAGAGACAACTTTTCTTAGCTAGACACAAGAAGAACACCGTCCTATTGCACAGCTGCATATAATCCGTTTTATTTTAGGTAGCTAGACATCATAAAATCTTTACGTCCCTGGCGGCTGGAGCGTGCGCTGGTGCCATTGCAAAAACAACTATTGCCCCTCTGGACAGAACAAAGATAAATTTTCAAGGTCAGTTTGTCATAGGGGTCGGGACACCGACCCCTATAATATGTGTGAACAGTGGCTGGAGACAGTGTAAAATAAGCTGCGCAAAATCCTGCGCAGATTTCTTGCGCAAATTGTATATACAGCACATCGAGTTTAGTATATCTGGAAAGTTTCAGCCCCGTATCACGTACCGTTAAAAAGTTGCGCCCCGGGCCGGTTATGGCGGCGATGTTTTTTTCGGTTTCTCCTATTTGATAGTTGTATTGTACATAATGTTCGCCGCTTTCACGTGAACTGCAGGGGTGGGCCAACCTAAAGGGCTATAGGGTCTAGTAGTACCCTCTAAAGAATTTAAGAATCACAACTTTTTTGCGGCGGTGGCCGCAGTATCGCCGCAAAGTCGGCTCATAGCGAAAAGTGACGAGAGTTTTTGTGGTCGTCGCTCAGGTCGAATGTTACTAGCTGGAGCTGATTTCTTTTTATATTCAGAAATTACATATATTGAACTAACTAACGGTCCAGGTTGCGTTTCTCTATCACTGCCCTAGCGACCACAGTGGCCCGTCAAAAATGGCGAAAATTCGAAAAATGAAAAATCGAAATCTCTTGCTATCTATTCAACTTTGACATCTCAAATCTTTCATGCAGTGGTTTTCTGGTACGGAGAATCGATTACCGCAGTCAGTTTTACCGTCAGACCCACCCATCTTGCTGGGCTGGTTCCACTTTGTCCACTTTGTAAGAAACCGCTTCCTGGAGGTCCATAGTAGGCTGGGCTTTTCCTAGGCGAAAAAAGTGGGGGTGGGGAGAGTGGGGGAACTCAAAAGTGGGGGGGGGAATCCAAAGTGGTCTAAAATCGCTACAAATGCAGTAAAAATAGCCTATTTTTTACATATACTGCTTATGCTAAAAAGTGCTAATAAATCGAGTTTGAGTACCAAAATAGACAATTTTTGACCAAAAAATTCCGGCGACGCCGGAAAATTTTTGAAAATTTTGACCAAAAATCCTTAAAATTTGGCATTTTCTGGGCACCTTATGGTGAGTGGGGGGGGGAAGCCCAAAAAAGTGGGGGTGGGGCCGAGTGGGGGGGGGAGGGGTCGAGTGGGGGGAACCCAAAAAGTGGGGGGGGGGGGGCGCCCCCCCACCCACCCCCCAGTGAAAAAAGCCCAGGTAGGCTTTACCTGGCCTCTCGAAACCTTGTCTCTAGGGTTTTTTGGTGTGCCCAGCTCATTCCCTGTAACCGTTTTGCCGTCCGACGTGCCTATATTGTTGGGCTGGTCTACTTTGCCGTCGGGAGGGTCAAGTCGGAAACCGCAACATGGAGGTCCATAGTAGGCTCTATATATCTGGCCTCGCAAAACTTTGTCTATAGGAGTTTTCTGGTGTGCCCAGCTCATTCCCGGTATTCGTGTTGCCGTCCGACGTACCTATTTTGCTGGACTGGTATCAGTTTGCTGTTTGAAGGGTCAGTCGGGTGGGGGGGAGGTCAAGTGTTCGAAAATAAACTTTTTTAAAAGTGGTCTAATTTGGTATCAAATGAAAGCCCTATGTGAGCTGAGCAACTTTTGTCATAGAACTGCGTACCCATAGTGGCTGTAGAGTGCTGTGGTGGGGTGGGGTGATGACTTAGGCGATTTTGGGTCAAAAATATATATAATTTTTCAAAAGTGGTCAAGTTGTGTCAAATGAAAGTCCGAAGCGAACGGAACAACTTTTGTCATGGAGCCACCCACCCAAACTTGCTGTGCCAAATAACGTCACGTGCCTATGAAACTTTTGTCTTTACTTCTTCAACCGGAATTTAAAGAATATATATATATATAGACACAGCCAACACACACATATTATCCTCTTTTGTGCGGAGCATTTTTGTTACTTGTGTGTATATATATATACGTGTATATATATATATATATATATATATATATATATATATATATATATATATATGCTTGGTAGTTCTGGTAAAAACAAAGTCTTCAGGGAAGGAATTTTTCAAGGAAAAGCTTCATCCCTTTACGTAATTTAAACTTGTAAGTTAACTCTTCCTCGTCCAACTGGCCTTTAAAATTATTAGAACATCTGTTTGTCAAGTAGACATTATACAAGTAACAAAAATGCTCCGCATAAAAGGGGATAATATGTGTGTTGGGCCTATGTCTGTCGTTTAATCCGGTTGAGAAAGAAAGTATATAAATCCGACACAGCAAGTTTGGGTGGGTGGTTCTATGGCGAAAGTTGTTCAGTTCGATGCGGGCCTTCATTTGACTCGAAATTTGACCACTTTTGAAAATTTTAATTTTTGACCCAAAATCGCCTAAGTCCCCAACCCACCCCACCACAGGCCTCTACAGCCACTTTAGGTACGCACTTCTATGACAAAAGTTGCTCAGTTCGATGCGGGCTTTCATTTGGTACCAAATTTGACCACTTTTGAAAATTTTAATTTTTGACCCAAAATCGCCTAAGTCCACACCCCACCCCACCACAGCCCTCTACAGCCACTTTAGGTACGCACTTCTATGACAAAAGTTGCTCAGTTCGATGCGGGCTTTCATTTGGTACCAAATTTGACCACTTTTGAAAATTTTAATTTTTGACCCAAAATCGCCTAAGTCCACACCCCACCCCACCACAGCCCTCTACAGCCACTTTAGGTACGCACTTCTATGAAAAAAGTTGCTCAGTTCGATGCGGGCTTTCATTTGGTACCAAATTTGACCACTTTTGAAAATTTTAATTTTTGACCCAAAATCGCCTAAGTCCCCACCCCACCCCACCACAGCCCTCTACAGCCACTTTAGGTACGCACTTCTATGACAAAAGTTGCTCAGTTCGATGCGGGCTTTCATTTGGTACCAAATTTGACCACTTTTGAAAAATTTTAGTTTTGACCCAAAATCGCCTAAGTCCCCACCCCCACCCTACCACAGCACTCTACAGCCACTTTGAGCATGCAATTCTATGACAAAAGTTGTTCAGCTCACTTAGCGCTTTCATTTGGTACCAAATTTGACCACTTTTGAAAAATCTTATTTTTGACCACTTGACTCCCTACCCGATTTACCCTTCAAACGGCAAAGTGGAGCCAGTCCAGCAAAATGGGTGGGTCGGACGGCAAAACGGACTCCGGAAATGAGCTGGGCGCACCAGAAAACCCCTATGGACAAAGTTTTGAGAGGCTATGCACAGTCCTATATGGTGTTCTTGGAAGTCGGTACCGACTTGACCCTCCCGACAGCAAAGTGGAACCAGCCCAGCAAAATGGGTGGGTCGGACGGCACAACGGACACCGGAAATGAGCTGGGCGCACCAGAAAACCCCTATGGACAAAGTTTTGAGAGGCTATGCACAGTCCTATATGGTGTTCTTGGAAGTCGGTACCGACTTGACCCTTCCGACAGCAAAGTGGAACCAGCCCAGCAATATGGGTGGGTCCGACGGCAAAACTGCTTACGGGAATCAATTCGCCGTGCCAGAAAACCTTTGTATGAAAGAATTGAGCTTTCTAAGTTGAATACACAGCGAGAAATTTCTATTTTTCATTTTTCGAATTTTCACCATTTTTGACCGGCCACTGTGGTCGCATGGGAAGTGATAGAGAAACGAGACTTAGCTATTTAGTTAGTTCAATATATGTAGTTTCTGAATATAAAAAGAAATCGGCTCCAGCTCTTAACGTTCGAGCTGCGCAGCGACCACAAAAATGGTCACTTTTCGCTCTGAGCCGACTTTGCGGCGCCGCTAAGGCGCTGTGGCGCACCTGCGGCGCAAAAAAAGTAGCGATTCTTAAATGGCGCATGGGGTACTACCAGACCCTATACCCCTTTAGGTCCGGCCTCCGCTGCAGATTACGTGAAAGAGGCGGAAAGTCTGGACAATACGACCATTAAATAGGAGAAACCGGAAAAAAAACATCTTCGCCATAACCGGTCCGGGGCACAACTTTTTAACGGAAAGTGATACGGGGCTGAAACTTCACACACATACTAAACTCGATGTGCTCTACAATTTGCGCATGAAATCTGCGCAGGATCTGCGCAGGATTTTGCGCAGCCTCTGCGCAGCTTATTTTACGGTGTCTCCATGGGCTTTTGACACATATTATAGGGGTCACTGCCGCGACCCCTATGATACTATGGTTGCATCATTTTGTCTCTTACTCTGATCGGACATTTCACCAGCTTCCTCTAAAATCCCCGGGACTCATTTCAATGTAAACATTGCTTAAGCCTCTGTTTGGGTTTGGGAGGCAAAAGTGGTCAGCATCCCGAACTGGTTGACGTATGTTTGTGGTGAATAGTGAATCTGGTAGCTTTGGAGTTTTGTCTTTATTTTTTAGTGTCAAACCGTCGATTTTCTTTTCCCGCTGCTGTGCAGTTCATTCGGGATACGTATCGCAACGAAGGCTTTTTGGCATTATGGCGAGGCAATTCTGCCACTATGGCTCGAGTGGTTCCCTTTGCTGCCATTCAGTTTTGTGCTCATGAAGAGTGGAAGCATTTGTTAAAAGTTGAAGAAACTGGGTAAGTTTGTATATAAACATATTATTTAACTGTATTAAGACCATGCCTTGGGTTTTCAAAACCAATGTTCCGGTATTTCACTTGCGATTTCTCTGATTTCAGAAGGCGACTATATCAATTAGTCATCTGTGAGAGTCAAATTATGAATTACTGTTCTGATATTTTACAATCTTTATGTATGAGTGTATTTTTAGAGATTGGAACCCGGCACGTCGCTATGCTGCTGGATCTCTGGCCGGTGTAACTGCTACAACATTCACATATCCATTAGACTTGGCTCGTGCTCGTCTTGCCGTAACCTCAAAGACCCAGTACGTATCTTTATTATACACTGAGACACGTTTTTTGCGTAAAATACTGCGTATTTACGCAGTCGAGCTTAAAAATACGCAGTCAAAAATAAAAATACGCACCAAAATACGCAGCCGAAAAATTCGGTAGCAAGAATTTCAAGAGTGCTCTAAATTAATTTCTTGAGACAATTTTACGTAGTTTGGGTTGGGCTCTGGCTTCTTCTGGGGGGCTGCCGCCCCCGGCCCCCCGCTTGCCTCTTCGATTCCACATTGATCCTTCCGCCTGCAGTTGCATCTAAGCACACGTATAAATTATGCGTTGCTTTTGTTTCTATTTTGATTTGACATAGTAAACAAAAATCTTATCTGTTCAAGGAAACATTAACTCTATTTGTCTAACCAACTATTTACTATTAAACTGCTCAAGGCAAAGAATTCAAAGTTTTAAGAGCAAATTGAATCCAAAATTTAAAATTTTCTTCAACTTCTGGGAGGCTGCGCCCCCCAGACCCCCTGCATTCTATTTCGCATCAGCTATTTATACTTTTACACCATAGTTCAATCGGCACGCCCCGTAAAATGAAGCTGACTGTTAACGTTGTTTAAAAACTCTTAAAAACGAATTTATTTTTACGATAATGCGTTTATAGCGTTTATAACGTTGAGAAGCGATTTTTGTAATTTTACGCAGGTCCGATTTTCAAAAAACCCTGCACTGAGATTACGTATGTAGCTACATGTCGTGCCTAGTTCCTGAAGTTTCTCGTTTGCAATTGCTTGTTGCTGGATATATATAAGTCTTTTTCCTGTTTCTCTGAAATTTGAGTAGAATAATTATGAGTTAAGACAAGGAACGCGGGATCTCTCTCCTGAGTCGGTCTACGGCTTTGCCTTAGGGACTTTCATTATTGTAATAGAATTATGAGTGTTACCTCTGGCCGTGCAGTACAGTACAGTGAATCATTTATTTCCTTTTCGCTTGATTTGGCGAAATAGAATGGAATGATGAATATGCATTTCAGGTATGGGACGCTGCGTTCTGTGTTTATTGGTATCTATAGAGTAGAAGGTTTCACGGCGCTCTATCGTGGTATAATACCAACTCTCATGGGCTCAATCCCCTATGCAGGGTCTAGTTTCTTCACCTACGAAACCTTGAAGCATTTTTACAGAGGTAGGTATTATCCTCATATTTCTGAAACTATATTTGCTGAATGCTGTGCCTAGTATTGTCGCTTTGTTGACGCCATGTGTGCACTAATACTAGGTAAAGGTTTACCCCTCATGGGGATATCTCTGTCCTTCACAGGACATGGGGGTGCCGGTGTTCATCCCCGGATTCGTCCATCCCGACTCATGTACACTGTTTATTGTTTATATCAGCATTGACGTTTCCATTGCAGCAATTTGGATAATATTTTCCAATTGAGAAAATCTGGCTTTTTCTTAGGCAATACTTTTGGGATATGGGGGAAGGCCCGAATGGGTGGGGGCGACACAGTCTGGGTTTTCTTTAGTGAGGGGTTGGGGCGCCTCACTCGACCCTACTCACTATAAGATGCCCAGAAAATGAAAAATTTTAAGGATTTTTGGTCAAAATTTTCAAAATTTTCGACGGACTTATTTGGTCGAAAGTTCTATTTTGGTACTAAAACTTGGTTTTTGAGCACTTTCGATCTTAGTTGTAGCAGTATACGTGGTAAACACGCAATTTGTTACGGTATTTTTAGCATTTTAGCTCACTTATTTCCCCACACTTTTGGTTTCCTCACCCCCACAAGTGTCCCCCCACTTCCTCCCTCCCACTTTTTAGGCCTTTCCCCAGTAAGAAGAGGCCAGAAAATGTATTGTTTTATATTTTTGATTGAAATTTGTTGTGTGTTTTATGTACTCCAAATATATATTTCTATTTTCAGATCATGTGGACAGAAATATTTATGCCCATGAACGGATGATTTTTGGTGCTTTTGCTGGCTTAGTTGGTCAGTCCGCTTCCTATCCCCTGGACATTGTGCGACGGCGGTAAGCAGTGCACACGCCCGACAGTGTTTTAGCAATATTATTAAGTGTTAGGTAGGTAGATCGAGTTGGTGTTCGCTTTTTTAGCTCCTAATGAATACGTACAGTAGTATACACGACATTTTGATGATAGTGATTGTAGATCACAATTTGTCTTTAAAATCCTAGATTCAGCTTTCTTTGGAGTTGTTTTCATTGTCGTTCTCCGTTTCATTGAATATGTATATACTTCAATTTGCCATGCTGTTTTAGTCTTCAAACTAAAGAAGCCTATAAGAACATGTCTGTCGTACAGATTATGGTTCAGGTTGCTCGCCAAGAGGGCATTATTCATGGACTTTATAAAGGACTGAGTATGAATTGGATTAAAGGTCCTATTGCAGTAGGAATCAGTTTTACTACCTTTGATCATGTTGTAACCCTCCTAAGGCATATGCTTAGAAGTGATGATGAAACAACCTTGTCAAAACGGTGACAATAGGGGGACTTAGGAAATTTTTATTTTATTATTTCACGTTTGCATAGAAAGTCATCAGTGTGGTGGAAAAATTAGTGAAAAGAAAAACCGTTTAAATTTTGGATTAATCTTTGTTTGTTAGTAACCAATTCTTTTTATGTGTGTAGGAGTATGTACCTTAAATTTTTTGTGTTCAGACTTACTTGGTGCCGTTGTTAATATTGTTGCTGTCTTTTGTATTATGTACCGTTATCTTTATTATGTTTATATGGTCAGCCTGTGATTTTTTGATTTGTGGTTATGTACATTCATACCTACCTTTCCGTATATTATCTATAGTGCACATATACTAGATATCGTCTAGATGTAGATTAGTGTTTGTATTTTATTGTGAAGGCAGGGTAGAAAAGAGTCAATGCTGACTGGTGTCATTTTTATGTCAACACATTACCTCAGAATAACTTATTCTAAGCATGAAATTTTCGTGAGAAATGCTAGATTGACGGCAAGCCATCCACTCCTCCTCTCATTTTTTAGGCTATTAAAGATTAATGAACGGCAAACTCTCCGATTAGATCAATGCTACGTCAGCAGTTTTCGCAATTGCTAACATTTTACGATGAAGCAGTTTGTGACGTTAAATTGATAAAGTAGTTGGGCGCCTATTTTTTCCGCTTCCGTGATGTTGGCTATGGAAAACTGACAAATAGTTCTGTCTACTTTTCTGATAATGATGTGAGTAAAACGTGATGTTTGCGTCATAGAAACTTTCAGTTGCCTGAAAGTATATATAGCATTATTGTGTTGAGAAAGTTTCTATTGTAAATTTTGCCTGAGGATTTTTGGGAACGTGTTAGCGAAGGGTTAAAAGTTATTCAAGACTGCTGTGGAAGCATATATACGTCTGTTTTTATGAAACTGGTGAATATAGAATTAGTTAATAATAAAGTTCGTGTTTTGGAAATTGCCAACTCAAGTTCTATTTTTGTGGTCTAACTGCTATAAGTGTTTTTACTTCTTTTAAATTTAACTTTGATTGTTTTAAAATTGGGAACAAATCCAGTAGGAGGGGGGATTTCCAATAATTTTAGGCACATAGTATTTTTGAACAAAAGATCCAAAACGGTGTGCAGTGCGTTCTCCGAAATTATAATTCTTGAATTTATTAAAAATTTACTCTCACAGCTGGCTTTTTGGCACATAATGGACGTTCTGAATTGGAGGGGTGGGCAATGGGGAGGCAGCGCATAGCATTGTGTGGGTTATGAATTTATGTGAATTGTGTTCGTATACTAGTCCCATACAATGAATGAACACTGGTGTTTCTTGCAGGGGTAGATACGCTAGGTAACGATAGGGATAGACTGTAGTAGATCTGGGTATTGTATAGAAGTTTTCAATAATATTGCATTGTTTTGTTGGTGCCTTTTGTGTTATTACTTTGATTTGAGTGTTACAATGATTTCTATTTTAATAAAACTATTATTTCTGCGAATGGTTTTTCAGGACCTAGCAGCTAGATTGATTTATGACAGTGTTAGTACTGTAAAGAGATATCGAGTAGAGTTCCCTGAAAATAAGTCTAACCCAAGGGAGGTAGTAAGGGCCTGTTTGTATCTCAGTTTGAAGCCAGGGCCAATAACCACAGTTAACCGATTAGTAGTGTTGTCAAGTTAGAGATAAATCGTAAGGTAAATAGGGCCCGGCCGTTCCTAGTCGTCCAGGCCCGGCCCGAAGCCCGAGCCCGAAACAGGCCCGATTTTCATAAACGTAGTCTAGATAAAGTATAAACTAGGAATAGGTAAAATAAATTAGTTCGTTACTCACCAATCTCGTATGGCATTGAAAACATTTGAATGAAACCTGTTCCGCTTATTCAAGAACGGTATCGAGCTCAACGGAGTAAGAGTGTCAAAACAGCAATGATACTAAAGTCTGACCAAAAATTCTTGGAACCGAAATGTGAGCGGCTGTCCTGAGTTATCATTTGAAGGTATCCTATACAATGCATATATTTTTCGAATCCTCAGGAACCCGAGATTTCGAAAATCCGAAAAATTTTGAAATTCCGGATTTCATTCACGGAAAATTTAAAATTTTTAGTTTTTCGCCAAATTTTTATCGCAATCAAAATTTGGTTCTCACAGTCGAATAGAGCTGGTCTCGCTACACATTTTTGCTCTTAGAAGCTTTTCACGAAAATGCACCCAATTTCCGGAATTCAGGGTTTTCTAAATTACCGAATTTTAAAAATTTCCTCCAATACCCTCAAGATGGGTATCGTTCGAAAGCTCTTATCGAGCTGAACAACTTTTGTAATAGAACGAACTCGTGAAAATGCACTCAATTCCCGGAATTCGCGAAAACCGGATTTTCCGGATTTTAAAAATTTTCTCCAATACCCACAATATGGGTATCATTCGAGAGCTCTTGATGAGCTGAACAAATCTTGTAATAGAACCAATGTCTGAAAATGCAGCTAAATCCCGGAATTCACAAATTCGGATTTCACTCTAGCTTGGAAATTTTTCGTGAATTCCGAGAACTGGGCTCATTTCTGCAAGTTGGTTCTATTACAAGATTTGTTCAGCTTATCAAGAGCTCTCGAATGATACCCATATTGTGGGTATTGGAGAAAATTTTTAAAATCCGGATAATCCAGTTTTCGCGAATTCCGGAAATTGAGTGCATTTTCACGAGTTCGTTCTATTACAAAAGTTGTTCAGCCCGATAAGAGCTTTCGAACGATACCCATCTTGTGGGTATTGGAGGAAATTTTTAAAATCCGGTAATTTAGAAAACCCGGAATTCCGGAAATTGGGTGTATTTTCCTGAAAAGCTTCTAAGAGCAAAATTGTGTAGCAGGACCATCTCTAATCGACTGTGAGAACCAAATTTTGATTTCGATAAAAATTGTGCGAAAAACCAAAAATTTTAAATTTTCCGTGAATGAATTCCGGAATTTCGGATTTTTTCGAATTTTCGAAATCTCGGGTTCCTGAGGATTCGAAAAATATATATATTATATAGGCTACCTTCAAATGATAACTCAGGACAGCCGCTCACATTTCGGTTCCAAGAATTTTTGGTCAGACTTTAGTTCTTAATCAACACGTGACACAAATTATTCAATACATGGATCTTTTGCGCTTCCCCCCCCCCCAGCTCTAACTTTTGATTTTTCTGACCAATAACTTGGAAATTTGGTGTGGGTGCATACTGGAGGCTGGTAAATTCAAAAATTTTTAAATTTTTGTTTGGCAAGGGGGGGCAAAGGGGAACCAAAAATTTTGCTGAAAACATGCATAGAGGGGTTTTCTGGGGCGCTGAGCACAAATCTGAAATCCGTTTTTCGATTCAGCTCTTCGTTAGCTCAGTATAAGCTAAAGTTGTAAGCTTAACATGTAAGCTTATACTGGACTAACGAAAAGCTGAATCGAAAAACGGATTTCAGATTCGTGCTCCGCGCCCCAGAAAACCCTGTATGCGTGTTTTCAGCAAAATTTTTTTCAAAAAATTTGGTTCCCCTTGGTCCCCCTTACCAAACAAAAATTTAAAATTTTTTAAAAATTTTTGAATTCACCAGCCTCCAGTATGCACCCACACCATATTTCAAAGTTATTGGTCAAAAAAATCAAAAGTTAGGGCTGGGGGGGAAAGCGCAAAAGATCCCAATACATTAATATTTTTCAATTTAATTGAAGTCGAAAGCTTCTAGTTTGAAGGATTCTCAGCAAAAATTTGGTGTTTTTCTATCCATTTATATCAATTTTTCCTCCGGGCCTGTTTCGGGTCGGGCCCGAAAAAATCCGGCCCGGGCCGTGCCAGTCCGATCAAATTTGATTCGGTCCCGAAACAGGCCTGGATGCCAACACTACCGATGAGTACCGTCTGCACAGTCATGTCCTCGGGTTGAGTGAGAATCCGTGGTGGTTGTGTTGGTATATAGGACTTGATGATTGAAAGTTCATTCCACGGGGATTGTTGCAATTGTATAGTCAATTTTATGCACTGCTCTCGAACAGATGCTTCTAAATTTTGAACGAATGCAGTAAACGTAGAGACGTAAAGCATTAAAATTGGAAATTTTGAAGTTGAGATAAAATTTCTTGCGACTTAGCACTAATGTTTACACCTGTAGAGCCTTTTTATATTTGTTAAATTACAGCCTCATAGCATGCACAGTAATTTTGCTTTCGTTGGCCAAATTTTTTGAAATTTTTGGCGAAACTTCGAATTGGCAGATCAATTCACTTAGCTTTTCATAAACTTAGTTACCTGGCATTTAGCGGATGGGGACAAGGCCTAATCTTCATACCAAATTGCAATCTGCAACCTTGAAGCTGACGTCTGCTAACCAGCGCAAATATTTAATTGATAATGTTTGTTGTTGCGACAAATGGGATGTCGGGCATCTAAACGTGACCGTTGCACAGGACTGAAGGGCAGCTAGAAGGACTACTGTAGCCGATATTTTTGACCAGGCCATGCGTTATATATGTCTGTTGCAGAAATTAGTCCAATTGGGCAAAGTAGATTTTAGTAGGCCACCCTTTAAGGGGGTGGTGAGATGGGTACCAAGTTTTATAGTCACCGATTTCGCTCATTTTCAGACATTATATACCAATATTCTCCAAAAACAAGACACATTGTTTAGAGTCCAGGGTCTATCCAGTTGAGATATATTATTGCAGTTCACGTTCCTAGAATTTAGTATTTATTTACGCGAGTATGTCTTGCTGAGGGCTACGAAGCCTCGTATACGTAGGACGACACAAGGCTACGGCAAGGCAAATACATCAACTAAAATTGGCGCTTGCATTATCCGGATGGCAGATATAAAATTTGGACCAATTGCTCAATTTTAAAGAAATCCTAAGTGAATTACTTTGGTTGGACTGGCATGTTTTGACAAAATTTCGGCAATTCAGATTGCCTGTATTGCATAGCCACCGAGGCCAAGGAATTTTGGGAGAGCGAAATTTTTCTAAAAATATGTTAATAATACACACTAGACAGATATTTTTCTAGTATACTCTGTAAAAGTTGATTTTAATCGCTTTTAATTTTATCGATTATAATTTAATGATAAAAAATGCAAAAAATTGAGTAAAAAAAATCGGCGGCGCCGGAACAGTTGCGAAAATTTGGCCTTCTGAACGAAATTTTCAGAGCAAAATTTGGTCTATACCAAAAGGTGTACCCTCCGGTTTTGGGGAGGAACGAAGTTTTATTGGGTGGAAACTGGTTTATACGTATATGCCATACTCTAAAATAAGCCCGGTATATATTATACAGCTTGGCTGGTATTTTTAATAATTGGCAAGGGGGGACGGCAAGCCAAAGGTGAAAATATGCCTAAGTTTTTACTGAAGAATTAGCAGTTTTAAAAATGGTAAAAACTTGTCCTGGAAAACCTAAAATTCTTTGCCAGTTTTGGGCGATTACCAGCCATACATGCGCAAGGGGTGTACTGAGGGTGTACCAGGTACACCCTGATTTCCGAGGGGACCGCGCAGTACGCAAGCAAAATCAGGGGGACCGCGCAGCGCGAGCGAAGCGAGCGGTAATCAGATTTTTAAAGTTGCGCAATTCCGCATGAATTATTAAAAGAAACTGGATATAATTATAGAAAATTGAGCGCTATTTCATTTCTACAATTATTTTTTTAGTAGTAAGGGCTTCACAAGCGCATTTATGAAGTGACTGGAAAACGATAGGGAAATTATTCAAGTTGTTATGCGTTAGTTGGACTATTATACATGGAAAGTGTCACGATCGCTGCTATTCTAAAACCCTTAGTTGCCTCCTCCACGTCACCCGCCCACCCCCTCCCCTCCCCTCCCGCTGTACGAGGGCGGAACGCGCAAAATAATTTCTGGTACGCCCTGTGGAGAGATACCTTGCCCATGTATGTTACCAGCCTCACCCCCTCCCTACTAAAATTGCCAGTGCTTTAAGCAAAATCGATGAGTATAAAATTTGGCACCCATTTACGGATAAACGACTGTACAAAAAGGACTGCATTTGATAGACTTTAGGCTGCGTAGTTTGTTTCTGCCTTTTCTGTTTAGATCTTAATTTCTGGGACATAAGTGATGTCGACAGTGATGGGCGATCGAGCCAAAGTCCTGGAAGCTCATTTTAAGCGCTTGAAACCACTGTGCTGTTCTGTTGTGGACAATCCAACGGAAGAATCCGTGGAAAAGCTTAGGTGCTGCTTGCAACAAATCTTGCCCGACTATCGCCGGGAACTATACCAGTATTCCCTGTTTCCAATTCTCTATCACATTGATTCCGCCAAACGGTCGACCGCTGAGAAGCAGCTGACGGAAAAGGTTATAACCAAATTACTCTACTGTATTCCGGTGGCCCTTGAAGGGGTCCAGCTCAAGAACTGGCCAGTTTGCCTGATTTGGCTGAAACACCTCAATCGGATTCTCACCCATCCTCAGGATTCTGGGAAACTGGCAAATTGCAGTGAATCGTGCAAGATTGCAACTGTCAATGCCATGAGCGCAGTTCTGGAGGCGATTCCCGTGGAAAGTTTGCCGTTGCTTTTTGACAGCCAAACTGTGCCCGCAGTTTGGCACTTTGTCTACCTGGTATTGGAATTGTTGTCCGCTGCTGGGACGAACAATCTTGATCTGATAATTCCTTGCCTGGACTTTTTGGCCACATTGTCGGGACTGTATGGTCCAAAGCTTGACCCTGGTGTTGGACGCAGGATTAGTGACGTGATAGGGTCATTTTTGCCCGGTGTCTGTGTTAGACTTACGACAATGCTAACTCAGAATGTTGCCGTCTTGCATCATTCGATTGCCGAAAAATGTTTGCAGTGCTTTGGTAGCATGATTGAGATTGCTGTGAGTGATTTGGATGAGGCAAAGAATACGATGTCTTCGTCTCAAAGTAAGCCTGTGCACTAGTGTATACTTTCTTTGCTTTTACGTACACTGACAAGGGATTATGTTACTTGCTTTACTTCAATACGGAGAATTAAATAAACTGTTGATGTGTGGAATCTAGACCATGGCTTGTAAGACAACGATTCCGATTTTTGGTAGCGGCAGCGCTAGCGTAGCCTGGAAATACTTTGGGCTAGCATACCAAATCTTTAGAAATTTCTGCTGGAGCTGAAGCAAATTACGTACTAGTTAGTCTAGTGTTTTAAGCTGTATTTTCGTGGAAAGTAATAAGCCGCTCTGCTATTAGAGAAAAAGATTTCCTTTTGCTTCCGATTGAGTACGGCATATTAGTTTAATTTTTAAAAAGTTAAACCGTTAGATTTTTCATTGCAGGTGTCGAGAACAAGCATGAGATCTCAGATCTAATTGTTGTTCGCGATGCTGCATGGCTGGCCAATACTTCTGACAAAGTGGGAAAGGAGCTATCCGGTATCTGTGGCGCTGTGGTGGGTCACACGCATCCCCTTGTTCGATTGCAGTTGGCAGAACTGTCTGGAAACCTTCTGCAGAATCGTTTACCACAACTCTCTCCTTCTGTGGGTCTATTGGCGGACTGTTTGGTAGTGCTGAGTCAGGATATTGATGACTGTGTTAGGTATATGATGCGGCGTTGAAACCTACTTTTTTGAACTGATTTGTACAGGTGCTGAAAATAATACTGCTTTTCTCAGATTATCCTATGGTTTTTTAGGGAGGGAAGCAAATTTAATTATCAACATGGGTAAATTTAGTAAGTAATATGGTCCACTAACTAAGCCAAAAATGTTCGAAAATGTCACCTTCTGAGCAAAATTTAGAACCAGCTGGGGCATCCACTTTTGTGGAGGGGGTGGTTTTCCAGTCTTGACGGAAAGGATGCTTATGGGACGTCAAACAAAACTGAAATACAAAGTTTCCGCTTCTAGAAAGCTGAAGTGGCACCGTCTGGCATTACGTGTAAACTTCAGTTTCCGTGGACTGTACCAATTGCCGTACCAAAAGTTACAATTTCAGAATTCCTGGACTAAGGCGACACGTTCAGATCCCTCCCCCGTATTAGTTTTGTTCATGCCTTGAGTGTTTCATTTCAGCTATATATTATTAATGCTTTAAGGAAGGAAACACAGTCTGTTCTTATCATTTCAGGGAGAAGGCCCAGGCCAGTCTCTCAGTCAGCTGCAACCATCATGGTCACTTACTTTGGCCAGCTTTGGAAAGGAACTTGGAAAACCTCTGTCTAAGTCTCCCTCAAAGGTTTGCCTTGTCTCAGTCTGGCCGATCAGCCCTGTCAACAACTCAACTTCTGGGCAACCTGGATCTGCTGGTTGGCTATCTGTCCGTTCTGTCAGCTGACCGCCTTGATTCCCTGCTGCTTGCTCGATGTCGCTCCTTTCAGCGAATGCTGCGATCCTTTTGTCAGCTGTTGGAGTTTGATTTGACGAAAATTCCGGTGACGGAAATTTCGGATACGACCACCAATCCACTGCCGTTGAAGTTGTTTCCGGGAAACGAGCTCTGCAGCCGCGCTCTGGATAGGCTGGAACAGTTTTGGATCCTGTTTCTGCAGAAATCGCAACAAGTCGATTTGTTGGCTAACGTTGTGCTGGACTGTTTGCAAAGCTCGGACGGTGAAGTGTTGGAACCCCAATATCTACTGTTGGCCACCATCTTCCTTCGAGCCTTTCTAAGTAGTACTAGCTCAACAGAGCTTTTTGATGCCACCCAGGTTAAGCGTAAACCTATCTATGAGGGTTATATGAACGCTTTCCTGGATCGTTTAGACGTAGGCGCCTTGGAGTCTGATCCTCCAGATTCCATGGTTTCGGAACGGACACCGGCCGCCAGTCGGGTCGGTCTAATTCTAAGACTAAGTCTGGACGGTCTGGCCCTCTGCGCTGAGGCTTTAGGGGCTAACTTTGAGACACACCTGCTCCGAACGCTGTGGGTGGTCCTACTGGCAACGACGCATCCGCGTCCGGAAGTAAGACTTGCGGCTGACGCATGTTTGCTACAGTTTGTTAAAAGTGTTAACCTGGTTGACATTGGAAGTCTACTGAAACGTTATACTGACTATTTGATGCATGCGGTCTCTGTGCGTTTACAGCGACTGAGTCTGTATCCCAGAATTCCGCTGGTTTTCCTGACTATTCTGAAGCATAGCTTGCCTAAGACTATCCTATCTCTGAAGCCGCTTGTTGAGGATATTCTAACTGGTCTAGACTCTCACTATATGGATCGTTGTGTCCTTTTCCTGAAAGTACTACAGTCCTGCGTGGATCGTATCCATCAATGTAGAGATCAATTTGATGTGGTATCGGCGACAGGTAAGTACACCGACCACCTTTGTGATATTTTCTTTAGCTTTGCTTGAGTTACTTAACTAGTTAACTATGACCAAAATGATGGTCAAGGGTTTAAGGGAGAATTGCTAGATAAACAGGTTAAACAGGTATATATTTTGCAATTTTCTGTTCTGATGGAATCTTGAGATTGGAGTAAAAAAGTTAGAAAATCGTTCAAAATTTGAATAATTTATGCCGTGCCGATATCCTAAAATTTGAGTTGCATTTAAGTTTTTTTACTGAAGGTGGACGTCCACAGTTTTTGGGTCTGCTCCATCAGTTAAACGTACCTAGTAGAGATGAGCACGGGCCGGATTTTTTCGGCCCGGCCCGGCCCGGCCCGCTCCAAAATCTTGCTCGGCCCGGCCCGGCCCGGCCCGCTGGCAAAATTTTTCGGCCCGGCCCGGCCCGGCCCGCTCCAAGATTCGGCCCGGCCCGGCCCGCCAAAAGAAAATTTCCAAAATTTTACTAACAATATTATTTCAGAGGCTCCAATGCAATATGGAAACGCTAAATTATGCTACAAAATGTTAAATTTTGCTGTAAAATAGCCAGAATGAGTAGATATTTAGCTAATTTTAGCGATTTTAGAACATTTTCTAAAGTCGATCCGGCCCGTTTCGGCCCGCGCCGGCCCGCAGTTATAAAATTTTGTCGGCCCGGCCCGGCCCGCTAACAAATGGATGTCGGCCCGGCCCGCGGGCCGGGCCGGGCCGGGCCGACGGGCCGAAATGCTCATCTTTAGTGCCTAGCATGATAAGGTCAACGTTATGCAATTCAACGTACGAAAACGCGCGTCTACTCGTGACTGCAACTTGAAATCAGCATTTTCTGCAGTTTATTTAGAGATTTAGTCGGTTCCGTGTTTTTGTTTTTTCAGCTCCAAAATTGGAACCCACGCCGTCATCGTTGGAGTCGGCCGATCCCTCTGACCGGGATTGTGATCCGGATGACGACGGCTCATCCACTTCCCCTCTCCCCCCTCCGTCCCATATTCGTCTGACGGATCAAATCCTTCGTCGAGTTCATCATTTTTTGGGCTCCGAACATCGCCACATTCGACTGATCGCCCTCAGCACTGTCAACTGTGGACTTCAGGTCCTCAGATCCTGGGACGATTCCCTCCTACCGCTGATCCACACCTCTTGGCCGGCACTGTCCGCCCTCATTAATCCTACCGGAGATTTGGAAACCTTCAGACAGGCCGCAACTGTGGTGGTTACGGTTACAGATCTCAGTGGTACTTTTGTCTATCGCAGAATAAAGACAGAGTTTTTCCCGAAAGTCGTCAGCTTTCTGGACCGTCAGGCAGCGCTGAGCGTGAATCGGAAACCGATTTATTATCAGTCTCCGGCATTTCGGCTGCAGGAAGATTTGATGCTGGCAATCGGGCCGATCTGCAAGAATATTAAAATCTTGGAAGAGGATTTTTCTGATCTTATTCCGACTTGTTTTCTCTATTTGAACCAGCATCAGCCTATTAGATTGCAGAAAGCTGGACTTGAAGCTTTACAGTTATTGTCGGAAATTAACAAAGACTTTGTTAAGAAATGTGTTGTTTTAGAACGTTCAAAATTGAAAGAAAAACTATCAATTTTTGAAGGGAATATGAAATTGTTAAAATTGTAGCATCTGTATATTGTTTCATTAAATAGATATTGTCAACATTATATTCTATTCTTGGTATTATCAAGAGTACATAATAGTAAGAGTATAAACTCTTACACTAGCATGCACAAATCATGCTAGGTGTGCTCGGTTCATTAACTCGGGACCCCCGTAACTTAATGGAAGGTCCCATCACTCTGCACTAATTCTAGTACTAATTGCACTCACATAAGCGTGTGTCTGCTCGCTGATTGGCCTATTATCCTAAGACTAACGGTAGGTAGTTTATTAGTAATTTTAATTAATTCATTATAACTTAGGTAAATTGGGTAAATTCAATTAAAAAACTAATTCGACAACTTTGTAGCATTTTTCTGCTCTTTTCAATGGTATAAAAATTGTTGCAGATTACATGCTTTCGAATTTTTGTACTATGCAACAATTTGTATAATTGTTGCAGATTACATTTTTTCGAATTTTTGCACTACGCAACAATTTTTATATCATTGAAAAGAGCAGAAAAATGCTACAAAATTGTCGAATTAGTTTTTTTAATTGCATTTACCTAATTAAAGTTATAATTGATTATTTAAAATTACTAATAAATTACCTACCGTAAGCCTTAGGCTAATCGGTCGATCAACGAGCAAACAAACTCTTATATGAAAGAGTGTAATTAGTGCTAGAATTAGTGCAAAGTGGGGCCCCCCCCGTAAGTTACGGGGGGAGTCCCGAGTTGATGAGCCGAGCATACCTAGCATGATTTGTACATGCTTAGTGTAAGAGTTTCATACTCTGCTGTTTCATACACATAGTGTGCCTCCGTAGCTCAGTCGGCAGAGCGTTTGCCTAGTGCGCAAAATGTCGTGGGTTCGAGTCCCACCGGAGGTCCGAATTTTTCGGACCTTCGGTGGTACTTGACTTTCTTCTTCTTTCTCATTTATAATCGCTGCATACATGCATTACATTGGAGCTTGTAATGAAGTTTAATCATTTGGAAAAGACATATACTAGTAAAAGTTTCAGTTCAGTAACCAAACTTCAGATTCAATCGGTGATAGTTTCTTTTCTGTTTAGTTTTCTGCGTTTTCTTAAATTGTATAATCGTCTGTTCAGCGACTAAAATTTGAAACCTCCAGCTTCAGCAATCAGCACCTTCGCTTCAGAAAGAGTATATACATATGTATATAAGATACAAGAGTTTGACAAGCGTCACGCTTTACGTATATATTAACCGTGACGCATCCTCTGTACGCTAACGGCTGATTTGTATCAACTTTTGGGGAATCGACAGGGTCCAATTTGCGGGAGGAAGAGTTCAGCTTAGCCGTTAGTGTGATAAAACGTTCCACGCTGATCACACATACACATACTCTATGTAGTAGCAAGAGTACATAATACATAAGAGTATGACAGCTGGCATACTCTATGTATTATCAGCTTGCACATCCTCTGCACGCTAACGGCTGACCCCCCCCCCCGCAAATTGGACCCCAGTGACCCCCCCCCCCCGCAAATTGGTACCCAGTCGAAACGGGGGTACGCTCATTCGCTCTATGCTTGTGTGCTAAAGCTCGAAAACACAAGCACTACGTGCGCGAGTTTTGTGTCTGTTTCGAGCTTTAGAACACATTCATAGCGGCCAAATTTGTTTGAAGTGAAGAGTCCAATTTGCGGGGGGGGGGGGGTCAGCCGTTAGCGTGCAGAGGATGGGTCACGCTTATAATACATTATGACTGCTGTCATACTCTTATGTATTATGTACTCTTGGTAGTAGGTAGGTACTCTTGGTCTTGTTTCAGTGGCTGAAACAGCACTAACTTAAGCATTAAAAATTTTAGGAGCAAGTTATCTTGCTAAAATTTGCCGATTGATAATTGATGCAGGTTTCGTTCCGCAACTTGCGATAAATGTTAAACTAAACTTGATTAGCGCAAGCTTACGATTTCCAGTTCGAATGGTAGTACCACTTGAGAAGTCTCCGACAGGTAAACTTGTAACTATGACTTGCAGCGAACCCGGCGACATCAGCGTAATTCGACCTCATATTTTGCTGTCAGGCGCAGAGGCTGTTACCCGAAGAAATATAGAGAAGTTCGGCATCACCGCTATTCTGAACATAACACTGACTCAGATAAAACCGCTCTGGTTTCACGGAAACTATATGCGGATCGTTCTAGAGGACGTGGACGGTGCAAATGTCTCCAAATGGTTCAACAAGGCAGGTGCATTCATCGAAGCGAATCGTCAAGGTCGAGTTCTGGTCCACTGTATGGCCGGAATATCCAGATCAGTGTCTGTGGTAATGGCCTACCTGATGAAGTATGAGAGGATTACTCTGCGAGATTCCTACAACGAAGTTCACAAGTATAGGCCTGCCGTCCTTCCTAATCCAGGCTTTTGGCGACAACTCATAGCCTATGAAAAGATGCTCTTTAATACGAACTCTTGCTCTTTAATGAAAAAACCGGATGATTTAGCCCTGGTCATCAATTCACCACCGTTCACCAGTAAAGCCGTTTATCCGGACGTTGTCTGGGATCATGTGAGATTGGCCCTGAGTGGCACAAAAACAGCCGATACTCAGAAGGTGCAAACAACGGAGACCAAAAAAGATACTGTCACCCTGGATTCGAATATGGAACAAGATGAAAGCCAAACTGAGGACGTTTTTGTCATTCCCACTAATATTGCTGAACACGTTTCTATTCAAGAACTGGATCAAAATTTGACTATAAGAAAGAAGCCTTCAAGTGGTAACTGCTGCTGCATAGTTTGAAATGAAGGTTGGATGTGGTAACATGGTAACGATGTCGCAAAAGAAAAGCTTAGTGTGATGTGAAATAAATAGTGGCACTTGTTTATTAGTTGAAAATCTTGCAAAAAATGCTGGCACTAAATACTCATTATGTTAGCTGAATTTAACTAGTTTAACTCGCTGGATTACATTTTAGTCTGTTTAATCTGAGGTGCTATTTCTTTTATCGGATTAATTTTAATCTAATCCGTTTAATCTTTAAAGAAATAGTGCCTTAGTTGCCAATTTGGAGATATGTGGTCATTGGAGTTTGGGTCGCGATTTCCACCCATTCCTTGGTCGAATCACAAATTTGATATTCAAGACTCTTGAACAAAATCAGGAAAGATTTGCCCAGAACTCAACAAGAGCTAGAGGCGAACATTCACTTAGTTTAATTCGATTAGACTCAGCCGCTAAAGCTGGGTAGATCCTGAGCAACGTCTAAGCCTTAGGTTCGCACCGTATGCAACATTGCATTACAAATTTCAATACTAATTTTGGTCTGCAGACTGTCCTCAACTCAACGTAAGGCAAGCTAGATGAGAACATTCATATTGGGAATTACAGACTACATTTACTACTGCCAGCTGGTGATGTTTCAGTTCAGCACCTGAAACTGAAACTGAAAATATTTTCAGTCAGTACATATTTCAATTTCAGCACCTAAAACTGAAACTGAAACTGAAAATAGTAGAGCTCGACGTCTGAAGCTGAAACTGAAAATGCAAAAAATCAACGACTGAAACTAAAACGGAAACTGAATCTGAAATTATCTTGATCTGCCGCCTGAAACGAAAACTGAAATTCTGAAGGGAACAGAACAGGCCTGAAACTGAAATAATTTCAGTCGGCCATTGAATCTGAAAATAATTTCAGCTCTTGCTTGACCTGAAAGTATCAATCGATTTAGGTCAAAGCTAAGACTGAAAATTGCAATTTTAGACAACGCTTAGCCTGAAAATTGTAATTTCAGACTACGCTTAGCCTGAAAATACCATTTTCAGATGATGTGTTGTTTGAAATTATTATCAGCTCGAACATATATATGCATTTGAAAACATTGCAAGCAATGTTAATGTTGTGCTGTTGTATTGTTATATCAAAATGAATTTCTACTTTCTAGTAGATTTATGCAGGCATAACCTGGATGCATTCCATTCTCGCAAAACTGACCATAGCAGTCACAAATTTTACAGATGTTTTATATATATATACACACACATTGAATGTTGAATTTTTACTAACCACAAGCTAATAAAAATAATGTGTTTTAAGGCGTTCCATAAGGATTAAAGTTAAAATTTTTACTAGTGAAAAGCAACCGCCTGAAACTGAAAATCAGATAAAATTAGACTTGAAACTGAATCTGAATTTGAAATTCCGACGAGCAGCCGCCTAACTGAAGCTGAAAATCCTCAATTAGCACCTGAAACTGAAGCTGAAAATCTTCAATTACTAGCAGACCTGAAACTGAATCTGAAAATAAATGAATGAAACATCACTACTGCCAGCAAACTACATCCCAACGAATTTTTAGTGCAAAGTGGGAGCCCCTCCGTAAGCTGCGGGAGGGGTCCCGACTTAACGCACTGAGCATGCCAATATTGGACATAATGTAGTGTTGAGTTTCTTACTTTTAGTGTTAAGAGTTTCTTACTCTTATCTTTTTTTATTTTTTATCTATTATGTACTTTTATCACTGCTATGCAAGCTAACAGCTGACCTCACCCTAAATTGGCATGGTCCACGAAAAACTCGGTCAACACCAGACAGTACTAATCACTAGTGTAGCAACAAAAATTTTGGGTGGGATTCCAAGCATTTAAATTATTCTCAAAGTGATAAAACTCACCCACCACTTTGGCGTTCCAAACACTATTATGACAGTACATAGTACAGATGTTGCACCAAAAATTTTTTGATAGTAGCACTTTACACATTGCAGGTGAAAATCCTTAGGTCCCACAATTTCCGTAGGAATCCTTCACCGGGCCAGGTTGTCCTGCCAGCGGCAGAACCGGCCCGGACCCGGTCAGGCGCAAAAGGACCGGCCCAGTCCGTGCCTTACAGGTCCGGTCGAATTTGTGCATTTTTCAAAATTTTTCCAAAATTGTTAATAGAAACTCAAATTTAAGCTTCCAGGAGTTGCCTAAGTTGTAATGAATAGCACTATTAATTGAGACTGTATTTTGTATTTCCTTGAATCGGGCCCGGGCTTGGACCAGCCGATTTAGCAGGCCCGGGAAACTTGTTAACGGCACAACTCTACGGGTACACGACCCGCGACCCACTTCCCACTGTGCTGGTAACTAATCCTGAAAATGGCCAGAGGCAGACACAACAGTAACTAGCTGAAATGACTGTTAAAACTAGAGCATGCCATGAAAACATATCCTAGACATGATCGGCCAATTAAACAAGAATAAAAATGCTCCGGTGGAGCATGAAAAATGCAATATGGGTGACATTAGGTTGTAAATGGACAGAGGACTAGGTTTTAAAACGTTAATATGGGAGGGGCGGGTTGTAAATGCCAGGAGGACTAGGTTAAAAGCGCACTAATATGGACCAGCTTCGCTGAACAACCCATATTCGCGAAAACTACGAGTTTCTACCGGCTGCTGCTTGCTGTTGCTATCGGCAGTTCTTCAGAAAATTGTACGATTTGTCAGCATGACCTTGCAAGTATATATATGTATATAGTCGTGCTCCTTATTAAACAATAATACACGTACATAATGTCAACTGCCTTTCGCATCAACTTAATACAAGATTCTGACAGTGCAGAAAAAACACCTTGAACACCTTTCTACCAGAACTGCATTGTTTATTTGGAATAAGCTTTAATATATATTTCAAAATCGTCCCGCTTGCTTTGAAAGCTGAAGAATGTAGATCTTACTCGTATGTCATGTGGAGTGGAGCATGAGTGACCGCGAATATGGGTTGTTCAGCAAAGCTGGTCCATATTAGTGCGCTTTTAACCTAGTCCTCCTGGCATTTACAACCCGCCCCTCCGATATTAACGTTTTAAAACCTAGTCCTCTGTCCATTTACAACCTAATGTCACCCATATTGCATTTTTCATGCTCCACCGGAGCATTTTTATTCTTGTCCTATTTCATTTTTAAGGTTCTCAGTAAAAAGCACAAACGCTAAAGCTGTGTGAAAGAAACTTTAAAAATTCCGCCAATCATTAATCGTCAACCGAAAGTACAGAACAAAGAAGCTTGAAAAGTTCCAATTTCTTCCTTTTTCTCTATTTTGACAGAAATCCAACATCCAGTACCCATGGCTGCAGTAGTTTTTGTTGCTGTATATGTATAGCATATAGCACTCTACTGCAGCGCAACCAAATGCAAACTTTACTGTCAGTAAAGGAAACTCATAAAACACAATTTGCAATGCTCTTCCGTACTTGTATACTAAATTTCGGACGATTGCAACTTACCTGTAGCTAGTTATAGGCCGTGCTGTACTTCAGCAGCACTCTACTGCAGCGCAACCAGATGCAAACTTTACTGTAGGTGAAGGAAACTCATGCAGCACGATTTGCAATGCTCTGCCGCACTTGTGTGCAAAATTTCGGACGATTGCAACTTACCTGTAGCTAGTTACAGGCCGTGCTGTACTTCAGCAGCACTCTACTGCAGAGCAATTAGGCGCAAACTTCACTGTCAAAAAAGGAGACTTGTATGGCATGATTTCCAATGCTATTATTCTGCACCTGCCTTCAGATTTTCAGACGATTGCAAGTTTTCTGTAGTTAGTTATAGGCCGTGCTGTACTTCTGCAGCACTCCACTGCAGCGCAACCACATAGTAACATCGTAATAAATATACGAAACTTATCTATAATAGTTTGTTATGTCCTAAACTATCTGTATGCCGAATTTCAAATACCAGTGACGAATGAATAACTTGTTATCGACGGTGCTGTGTTTGGGTAGCACATACAGCACGGTGGAAGCTAGAGTGTGCACCAACTAACATAGTACAGTTCCCCCTTACTACAGACATAATTTTCACCAAGTTTCATATGTTTAGCCGTTTACAGTAAGTCTACAGACAGCGTGCTACGGTTGCTGCATAATAGTACAGCACGATAGCAGCACCACACAGAGCTGCGACTATGCTCATCGTGTTCAGCGACCCCGATAACCCTTATATGCGTCCCACTATATGGCCCAAAACAGCATATTTAGGCCTATTTTTGACTATTTTCTGTGGAGTTGGGACTTAGAAATTTTCTGAAAATGGCTATTTGGCCGGACCAACTTTGGGCCGGCCGCCAGAACGATCCTGGCCAGATATCAAAAATCGCCCTCGTTAGGACATATAAACCCTTCCGTAGATCCTTATGCAACAAACCACGTCTCTCTAGCGTCTTCCCTGAGTCCTGTAGCTTTGACAAAAAATTGGCCATTTTTGGCCATTTTAGCGCCAAGTCCACTTTTGGCCGGCCGTACAGATGGCTGGTCGGGCCGGGCAGCGAAAAAATATCAAAAAGGTTCACTTTCGGGATATATACGTTCAGAAAAACCAAACTTTACCTGCTGAAAATGCCCAGATCGTTCTAACACTGCGACAGAAAATTGCATTTTTCCAAGCGTGACTTACACGGAAAAAAAACAAACGGACCTAACTTGTCCGGAAGCGAAAATTTTCAAAGTTGGAAATTTTGACGAAAACTTTTTTGCGACTTGTAGTACTCGTCGTGTAGATTCCAACGACACCAAAATTGTCCAGTTTGGTTGAGTATTTAGCTGGCACGGAGCTCGAACGGGTCTCCAAGGGCCGCACTGAGCCTTTTACACCCATATTATAGGGGAGCGCTCTCGCGCTCCCCTATAATAACGGTTCAGCCAAATTCCACCTCTTCGCGTTCGACGTATCTGGGCCCCGTTGAATAAAAGTTTGAGCGGTTGAACAGTCTAACAGTTGAACGGTAAAATTCGTTGCATAAAACTAACAGTGTTCAACTACTGTTAGACTGTTTGTTAACAGTGTTTGAACGGTGCCTCCAGAGATGAAACCGGGTCACTTTTTACTGACCCGGTGACCCGGTCGGTCGACCCCTGACCCGGTATTTTTGAAAATTCAGGTTTAAGCTTGCAAAAAATTAAAATTACTTTATTGGGTTGCGGTGAGTGTTTTTTACCAATTTGGACATTTTTGACGACTAAAATATCAAGTTTGGCAAAAGTTTTGCTTTCCTTAAGGTAGTAGCATTAGAAAGTAAATATTGTAAGTAAGCCGGAAAAATCAAAACGATTTGCACGATTTTGCACTCAATAATGTGAAGTAAACTACATAGCTTTTTGAATCAAATAAATTGGAACAAAATACTTTGCCAAAGTCATAACATCATCTAATTCTAATCATAGGGTTTAACATTAGCACTTTTCTGTTTTATCATTATATATTTTAGTAAAATGTTTCATTTAGTTGTAGGATTGAAGTTTCACTCAGCGGAATTTCTTTGGAAATTTTCGTATGCCTAGGATTCAGAGAATATATATGAAATAAAATCAAATCACAATTGGTTCCTGAAGATATGTAGTAAGCCATAACAATTGCAAAAAATGCGAAGTAAAACTCAGAATCTGTAAACCTTGTTTTTCTGAAATTGTCCTTCTTACCGAGATTTGAAACCCACAGTCTAACCCTCTCCCTCCAAAAATAATAGCATGGAGAATATTAGATTTTAAAATAAAGATTTCAGACTCTCAGTACCCACCCATGTAATAGTTTTCATTTTCTAGTTAAGATTCAACGCAATCATTGTAGTTTCAAACCAAGGTCTAAGCTTGACAGGACATTGCAAATATTATGAGGACACTACTACAGCGACAAGCATTTAAAAAAACTACACGATTAAGTTAAGAATATTTCTATTGCTAGTCTTCGAGTAATTGTTGAAGTTTTCAGTTATCAAAAACTGGTAAAACTTTAAAAAATTCCTATATATAACAGCAAAAAAATTCCTCCAATCAAAATTACCGGGTCAAAGCTCCTGACCCGGTCCATATAGTGACCCGAACTGACCCGGTTTCATCTCCAACAGTGTTCAAAGGCAGGTGTTGCATAAAAGTTAACACTGTTGGACTGTTACTGTTAGGTTTGCTACTAACAGTCTAACAAAAAACTTCGACTGATCAAATGCATTTCATTAATTTAAAAGTCAATTATTACGCAATAAAAAGGAAACACAACCACAAGTCAAGAAAGGAAGCATTAATAGATACCATTGCTGCAAGCAAGAGTTCCGCAGAAAGCTACTAGAGTTAAGTTAAAATATTTTAGCATGTTAATAATAGCTGTTTACTAAAATTGAAACCATCTATGCCTTAAAGCTTATCAGTAGTAGCTGATTATACCTACATCAAAAGGAAAAAGATTTATAATACTGTTACTAAATATTGCATTTGTTGGGTCTCAAACCCACGAGTATGTGCTCGCAATAAATTGTAGCTACACTGTTCAAAATACTGTTACACTGACTGTTAGACTGTTGGACTGATAGTTAACAGTCCTTTTATGGAACGAAATTTGGAACACTGTTCGAAATCAGTCTAACAGTTGAACACTGTTAGACTGTTCAACTGTTAGTTTTATGCAACGGGGCCCTGAACACAGCTGCTAAGTTTAACTACACAAAGTGGAAAGAAGAAGCCTACGTGGACAACTCTGATTTATTTAGCATTACTTGCCAATTATACAGCCCAAAACACTTAGAACTACGAAAAAAGAGCAAAATAACACAAGAAATTGACTGCCAATACAATATACGTAGAAGAAACTGGAGACGACTGAACAGAACCAAACAAGTGACAAATCAAATAATCTTCTAAGTTGTTCACAATAATATTTTGAAAATAAAGAAACTAAAGCAAGCATTTTAATTGACATTTTAAATTTGCGTCCTCTCACAACATTTAGAGCGAGTATTCCTATGTATGATTGGATTTTGATTAGATTTGAATTTCAAGCAGACATTTTAGGCGTTAAAAATTTAAAAATCTTTAAGCTCGAATACGAATCAAAACAGTTTTAAACCAATTCAATTAAAATTGACATAAAAAGTAAGTAACTAAATTTCAACTGCAAAAACTGCATGAAAACTAAACTATCTAAAATTTTTAACAATTTTAATTTCCGTGAGAATGGCACGCACGAATGCGCTGTTTATAGGAGGGGACCATCTTTACCTGGAGGTAAGCTAATTATTAAAACACGGCAATAGAATCCAGCTTTTTTGACAAATCTGCAAAAAGCATTCCTTCCATACCTACTGCTAACTGTTGTTTGCACAGGAATATAGCTCCAGTTCTAGCAAAATAAAACAGTAATCCTAAATATACATATTTGCAACGCAAGTATGAATAGCTTTCTTACAAAGGCAGAACTGGTCATACCGAGCTACTCTAGAAAATATCGCAGCCACATTAAAAACATTTCAATTTTTGCCGTTTTACCACTAAATCTGGAAATCAATGTTTGACTAGCGGTTTCTTCATACACGAAAAGTTACGGTAACTAGCACACAAAATCGCCTGATCTGATTACTTCTCATCCTTTGTACTCAAAAAGCGTAATGTGCAAACATAATGCAAAAAGTGAACAGTTATAGTCAAAACTCTATCATTACAGAAAAGATGTAGCCATTCGTGCAACGATGCGGTGTTCTGAAAAGCAGGAATCGGTGTTGAAAAACGCCAGTTAACCAATACTTATGCTAATCGTGTTTCAGTTTCTGTTTCAAGAAAACACCGACGCGTTCCATGAACACTTATAGTATAAGAAACATGTAGAACATCTTAAGCATATTACGTATTATATACAACAGAATAATATGGAACTAAACTAAGAATACACCAAAAATTTTAAACACCCCAAATAATTATTTCGAACAATAACACAATGCAAATAAAATAAGCATAACGCTATTGGTGCTGCCATGATGTGGACGTGCAGTGGACATTCATTAGACCGTTTCTTCTTAATTCACACCTCGACTTAATCTGGGGGGGCCCCTATAAACGCCCCCCCCAAAAGTGGGTGCCCCTTTTGGTACCAACTTTTGCCCTAAAAAACATCCTCAGAAGGCCAAATTTTGAAAACTTGTCCGGCTTCGCCGGAGGTTTTTTTTACTAAATTTTTGCCTATTTAAACACTAAATCCGCTTATTTTTGCACTAAAAACAAACTTTCTCGGCGATTACTATAGAAACAGCGTAAGTCTTAGCATGTTTTTAGAAAAAGTTTCGCTCTCCCTCAAAACGACTCGCCTCCAAGGGCCCCCAAGAAAAATTTCCTAAAATAAGCCCAGCACACCGTTGAAGATTTTCTCATTTTATATTCAACAATACAACACGGCATTATGGCAGCACCTCGTTTTTCTAATAGAGCTTTAAAGTTGAATGTGTACAAAGATAGATTTATATTATTTTGTGGAATATGTATACAACATAGATAGATGTGCAAATAAGGTTTCTTTGCTACAGAAAACTTCCAGCACAAATTTACACAAAATTTACACAGGGAACGTACATATGCGAAACCGATGCAATGCATACGTATATATGCATTCTCAGATGCAGACAAAGTATACACATACTGCTTGCTTACGCTCAGCGTTGTAGTTAAGCAAAACAAATGATTTGAAGGGCAACGTATGCACGTATATAATATACAATATTGATATCTAATTCAACCAAGTAAGCAATACATCACGTATATATAGAGAACAGCGGGGATGGGGGACGGGGGTGGAATCGAGAACAGGGAAGGTGTTGGTGGGCGGCCGGGTTTCCAAATCAGGGAGATGGTTTAGACCAACGATGTTGTATTTACATGGAAACCAATCAAGATTAGGAGTAGGACTACGTAGTCTCCAAGGGATGAAGAAACTGACTGTTGAACCAAAAACGGTGAACGTCGTGCAACTAGACATGAAACAACCAGTGAAGAGTCGCACACTGACTCTGCTGACCACAACTGAACTGATTCAAATGATGTACACTAAAAATCAATCGTATGCAACGGTGGCGAAGGGATACCAGTCATTTTATACGAAGGTAATGACTTGCAAAGTCAGTAAAATGTTACCACAGTAGTGTTTCCAGTAAAATCACGTTAAAAGACAATTATAGGGATATAGGGAAAACGGATCGGGATGGAAAGACGAAGGGGGGGGGAGTGGAGCGGGAAGAAAAGAATCACATTGATGAATAAAGTGGACAAGGGCCGGGGGGGGGGGTGTCATCACAATTTCTGAATCTTCTCTTTCTTGACCACCGGATTGTTCTTCTCAATCTCCGCCTTCCCGAGGGCTCGGTAGTCAAATGTGCATTCATGGGCATCCGAGTACCGATGGATACCACAAAATAAGCCGCCGCAACGACAATCAAAACCTGAAACACAACAGCATACTACAAGCAATATATATACAGGCCAAAGGGCGAGAAGCCGAGTGGTCTAGGGAGACGAAACTCATCAGATAGTCAGTGGGTCGGGTCGACTTTCACCAGCCACAAAGCTTTCTCAGATCACCTCTGGGTTTGGTTTAGTGAGGAGCACCCCCCACTCGGCTCCGCCTCACTTTTTTTGGCTTCCGCCCAATAACCCTAGGATGCCTCGGACCCAAAATGTTAGGATTTTTCGTATATATACATATATATATATATATATATATATATACATGTGGAAAAGGGGTATTCTTACTGTGTTTTTAGCATTTTTAGCTCATTTTATCCTCCCACTTTTGGACCCCCCACTTTTTCGCATAAAATAAACCCAGCACCTGGGCAAGGGACTAAGGCATATGCCTTGAGCAGCTGGTCCCTCCTCCAGTCTCAGCCATCAATCCAGGTTACACTCCTGGTTCAAGGGCTGTGTATCCGGGATGAGCACGGAACCTAGACCCGGACAAGGGTAGGAGAATTATTCTCCGGGGGTGACCTTTTACCTACCCAATACAGAACAATTGAAAATCAAAACTAATCATTCAAAACACTGGCGGATCCAGGATTTCGTGACAGGGGGGGGGCGGTAAAATTTTTCCAGCGGGGGGTCTGGGGGCGGAGCTCCCCAGAAGTTGAAGAATTTTTTTGTTTTTGCAATAAAATCGGTCTTCGGATCTTTAATTCTTTTTATACTGAAGAACTGAACAAATTTTTTTACAATTATTGACATTTTTAGGCAAAAATGGTAATTTTCTCCGAAAAATCGGATGCATTTTCTTCACAAATGCAATAAATATGCATTTAAAAAGCAGAAAATTCGCGCCGAAGGCGCGAAATTTTTTGGTTTTTTGCCCTTTTTCCTCTTTCTCTCCTTAATTTTCCTACCTTCCAATCGCGACGGGGGGGGGGGGAGGGGGGCGGCCGCCCCCCCGGATCCGCCCCTGATTCAAAATTATATAACCTTTTCTGCTTTGAGATGACGTCCAGCCATTTAAGAAAAGCTACATACAGTCACCCCCACTTGCCAATGTCAGCTACAGAACTCAGAAGCCTACAAAATGAGTTCAGCCAATCACTGAGCAGAACACAAGCACTGACGATTATTTGCGATGGCACACTTTCTGAGCAATATTAAGACACACAATATTAAAATAATAAAACACGCTTTTAGATTCACAGTCGTACGTACCAGTAAGGCCAACCTTCTTTTTACATATATCACAGCGATTGGGCTTTTTCTTGGGAGGCGGCTGAGCGGAGGGAGCACTCGTCAAGGGACTCTCAGCTCCTCCTTCTCCACCAGAACCTCCACCTACTCCAGCTTCTGCCGTTTTCGTCTTCTGGTTCTTCGTTTCCTCGCCGTCAACCGAAGCAGCACCGCTTCCAGTGGTGACGGCAACAGAGGAGGAAGATGTGGAAGAGGCTTCAGTGAGAGAGGAGGGAGATGAACCCGAACTGTTGGAGGCAGACCCTGATGAGACCCCCTCTCCGCCCATCACCAGAGACTCCACCGTTTTCAAGGCCCCTGTGGCCCCCGCAGAATGAAGCTCAGTACTGACGGCGGCAGCGGCGGCAGCAGGAGGGGAAGTCTCGTGCAGAGCGGGGCCGCCGTTGACCACCGATTTTGTCAAATCTGTGCCGTTCAGCTGAAACAAATAGAAGAAACTGTGACAACATGTTATAACATAACATGAAATTAGCTGGTGCGCATTTACAAAAACGTCACTGCAGGTTGGGAACGAATTCGAACATAAGCTTGGTTAGATTGTGCCTGGGTGGCTCAATCGGTAGGGTGTTGGCCTAGATCGCTAAAGGTTGAAGGGTTCGATCCCCAGCTCAGGCCCAAATTTCTTGGGTCGGAGGTGCTGCAGTGTCAATTATTTCTTTCAGTTCAATTATTTCTTTCAGTTCTATCATGTATACATACACATGAATCCCACAGAACAGGGGGCACAGTCAATCTATGTTTACTCCGAAACTAAACCCACCCCGCCCAACTGACTAAACTGACCAGAATAGTCACCAACACACAATTGAGCAGAAAGAGGAAAAAATTTCAAAAAACACCTGGACGTGAAACGGTATATATATTACTACTGAAGTCTATTTCTAACTAAAACCAGGCGTTTTACTCTATAAGCGCTAGCTACTTTTAGCTCGTTCTTAGAAAACAGTTTCTTCCCCCTCTTGAATAATCCCTTAAATGGAAATTAGTTGTCAAAAGCCAGTTCCCCCCACAACCATCTTTCCACTAAAATCTCACATAATAATGCGGTGTATCGACAAAAGCATCTACCCACTTTAAGTCTCTGAAGCAAAATGCAACAAAGAATGATGTTACACGCATCATAAACTCTCATACAATGAGTGAATACATTCGTATGCAACGTTAAAATGCATAGACTATATAGAAGACAGACAGCAAAAGAAAAGTTCTAGATTTTCTGGTGTTACACAAAGTGCGTCAAAGACGTTGTTTTTACCCCACTTTGATTAGAAGGCAGAACTGCACCAACCAGACTTACAAAACATGTAGCAACATATCGAAACTAAGAAAAACAGTAAACGAAGCTGGGCATATATAGCTGTGCATAACCATCCAAGCAATATGCCAAAATAAAATAATAGAAATGTAAATTTTTATGCCAAAATCAAGGAAAAACATGCGTACCGGATTCGAGGGAATATCACCGGAGGTAGATGGCTTGGGTGTGTGAATAGCGGGACTGGGATCTTCTGGCATGGTTAGCTTACCTAAAAACAAAGATAAGAGCTAGAATACAGAACAGAACAAGAATAGACTATGTCACAAAAGTTGCTTCTTAAAGATCAATTGGACAGTTGGACTCTAGATAGCCTCGACATTTGGTGCTCCAAACCATTTTGCTGCAATTTGTTGCTGTAAATAAATGTATATATACCCATTTTTAACTGAAAAAATTCCACACTGGAGTATTTAATAACTCAACAAAATCGGAAAATTCGCCAATTATATAATATGTAGCAAAAAGTCACAGTAAAACGGTTTGCAAAATCACAAAAAAGTAATCGTGATAGCTTATGCAGCCAAAAACGATCGACTGAACTAATCACGAATTCTTAATTACGAAACAATCAGAACTAAATATGAAAAGTAGAAACTCTGTTGAAAGACTAAAGGAAACAACCCAAAGTAAACGAGAATACAGTTTAAAATTCAATTTACAATTTTCAAAATCTATCTTTAACAGAGATTTTTTGTATATATGTCTATTTACAATTATTCTAGGGGGAGCGCTAACGCGCTCCCCCTAATTCAGGCATTTGTGAGAACGTTTTGCGTTTCCGCTTGCAAAATTATGCAAAAATATATACTATTTTTTGCAAAAAACCTAGCACACCCTCAAAATTATTTCGAGATGTCCCTTCTCCGAAAAAACTCCTAAAAACACTCTAAGCAAAGCCATCCCCATCAGCTACCGGATTTCGAATCTGCGTGTTGCACCATCTCTAAAGGTCGGAAATACTAGAAAGTCACTACATGTGGACGTATATACGTCCACATTTTGATATTTGTACTACAAAATAAAACAACCAACCCGTGTTGGGACTAATACGGCCAGGATCATTCTTTTTCTTGAGACCTTCCTTGAAACATTTTGAGCAAAGACCATCGGTGGCGGGAGACCCATAGAATCCACAGCCACTTCGACAGAGAGTGGGCATCGCCTGCTGATTCATATCACGTTCCATGGCACTTTTGGTGGATGATGACGCACCTGATAAACCACTAGTACCACCACTATTATCACTAGTATCTAGAATTAGATCACATCAATTAGCACATACAAGGGCGCAAATAGACACATCAAATGATAGGGAAATTGTAGGTGGGAGGCTGGGGTGGCAGTAGTAATAGTTCGGAAAAACCAGGGGACGATATAAAATTCAGAATTAAGTAGACAAAACGAAAACCCTGACTTAAAAATGGAATTCTCATACAAGCGAAAAATAAAAGTGTCACATTGTGTACAGTGTCAAGTGACAAGCGTCACTAATATTAGGCTGAGGACATAATTTACATGCAATACTGCAACAACGGCTGATACCCCCAACCAATTGGACCCCCTCAATCAGTATCCACACTCGCTTGTATGTTTGTGTTGAAGCTAGAAAGTGCCCATCTGCTGATATATACGTATATATATATATATATAGGTACGTAACGTTTTGGGCTTCAACACATAAACATACAAGCTAGTGATCGTACACAAATGTGTACTAGGTACCCGTTTGTAGGGGGGGGTTAGCCATTATCGTGCAGATCATGTTCCCAGCCTAATGACCTGGCTTATTTTTAGGCCAAAATTTATGGGGGGCGTATTTTTGAAAACATTTTGCGAATTTTTTAAGTTTTTTGTGCACAAATTGTCAAAAATCGGTAAAAAAGACTAATTTTAGCTGTTTTTAAGCTAAAACAGCAAAAATCTCGTTCAAAAGTAAAAATAAGCCAGATGACTGAGTATGTGTGTCACACTCTTTGTTATTATGTACTCTTGCTATCATCAAGCCATGCTTCAACCGCAGCACAAAGAAGTTTTTCAAAGATCTTTCAGAAAACATTTTTAAAATTTTGGAATTTTCTCAAAAATTTGCTACTTATTATTTTGTTTGAAATGTAAACGGCTATCCTATTCGGATATTTTCTCAAATCTGATATCAACCATCGGATCAAGCATTCACCAGTAGTTGCTATATATCTATATATACGTGTATTATGTAACCTATTTCATAAAGCTCCTGATTTATAAATGTTATATATGACGTTGCATAGTGTCGATTACTAAGAACAGTCAGTGCATTATAATGAACATGTGTTCAGCTTTTGTCTAGAATAGAAGGAGAGAGGAAGAGGAGTCTGGTGGGGTCTTATTATTCAATTTTTCCAACTAACCCATAATAGTAAGAAGAAGGATCAAGGGAACAAAGAATCAAATAAACGTAACAAAACACCCATTTTTTCCCCCCAGACAAGGGGCGGGGCGGAAAATAGAGATGTCCCCCTTCGTGGGATCTAGTATACTTAGAATGAAAAGAAATAAGAATGAAAGAAATAATTGACACTGCAGCATCCCCCGACCCAAGAAATTTGGGCCTGAGCTGGGGATCGAACCCTTCAACCTTTAGCGATCTAGGCCACCCTACCGATTGAGCCACCCAGGCACAATCTAACAAAGCTTATGTTCGAATTCGTTCCCAACCTGCAGTGACGTTTTTGTAAATGCGCACCAGCTAATTTCATGTTATGTTATAACATGTTGTCACAGTTTCTTCTATTTGTTTCAGCTGAACGGCACAGATTTGACAAAATCGGTGGTCAACGGCGGCCCCGCTCTGCACGAGACTTCCCCTCCCGCTGCCGCCGCTACCACCGTCAGTACTGAGCTTCATTCTGCGGGGGCCACAGGGGCCCTGAAAACGGTGGAGTCTCTGGTGATGGGCGGAGAGGGGGTCTCATCAGGGTCTGCCTCCAACAGTTCGGGTTCATCTCCCTCCTCTCTCACTGAAGCCCTTCCACATCTTCCTCCTCTGTTGCCGTCACCACCTGAAGCGGTGCTGCTTCTTGCCGATTTAGAGGGAACGAAGAACCAGAAGACGAAAACGGCAGAAGCTGGAGTAGGTGGAGGTTCTGGTGGAGAAGGAGGAGCTGAGAGTCCCTTGACGAGTGCTCCCTCCGCTCAGCCGCCTCCCAAGAAAAAGCCCAATCGCTGTGATATATGTAAAAAGAAGGTTGGCCTTACTGGTACGTACGACTGTGAATCTAAAAGCGTGTTTTATTATTTTAATATTGTGTGTCTTAATATTGCTCAGAAAGTGTGCCATCGCAAATAATCGTCAGTGCTTGTGTTCTGCTCAGTGATTGGCTGAACTCATTTTGTAGGCTTCGAGTTCTGTAGCTGACATTGGCAAGTGGGGGTGACTGTATGTAGCTTTTCTTAAATGGCTGGACGTCATCTCAAAGCAGAAAAGGTTATATAATTTTGACTCAGGGGCGGATCCGGGGGGCGGCCGCCCCCTCCCCCCTCCCCGTCGCGATTGGAAGGTAGGAAAATTAAGGAGAGAAAGAGGAAAAAGGGCAAAAAACCAAAAAAATTCGCTGCGTCGGCGCGAATTTTCTACTTTTTAACCGCATATTTATTGCATTTGTGAAGAAAACCTTGAAATGCATCCGATTTTTCGGAGAAAATTACCATTTTTGCCTAAAAATGTCAATAATTTAAAAAAATTTGTTCAGTTCTTCGGTATAAAAAGAAGATCGGAAGACCGATTTTATTGCAAAAACAAAAAAATTCTTCAACTTCTGGGGAGCTCCGCCCCCCGGACCCCCCACTGGAAAAATTTTACCGCCCCCCCCCCTTCACAAATCCTGATCCGCCAGTGTTTTGAATGATTAGTTTTGATTTTCAATTGTTCTGTATTGGGTAGGTAAAAGGTCACCCCCGGAGAATAATTCTCCTACCCTTGTCCGGGTCTAGGTTCCGTGCTCATCCCGGATACACAGCCCTTGAACCAGGAGTGTAACCTGGATTGATGGCTGAGACTGGAGGAGGGACCAGCTGCTCAAGGCATATGCCTTAGTCCCTTGCCCAGGTGCTGGGTTTATTTTATGCGAAAAAGTGGGGGGTCCAAAAGTGGGAGGATAAAATGAGCTAAAAATGCTAAAAACACAGTAAGAATACCCCTTTTCCACATGTATATATATATATATATATATATATATATATATATGTATATATACGAAAAATCCTAACATTTTGGGTCCGAGGCATCCTAGGGTTATTGGGCGGACGCCAAAAGTGAGGCGGGAGCCGAGTGGGGGGTGCTCCTCACTAAACCAAACCCAGAGGTGATCTGAGAAAGCTTTGTGGCTGGTGAAAGTCGACCCGACCCACTGACTATCTGATGAGTTTCGTCTCCCTAGACCACTCGGCTTCTCGCCCTTTGGCCTGTATATATATTGCTTGTAGTATGCTGTTGTGTTTCAGGTTTTGATTGTCGTTGCGGCGGCTTATTTTGTGGTATCCATCGGTACTCGGATGCCCATGAATGCACATTTGACTACCGAGCCCTCGGGAAGGCGGAGATTGAGAAGAACAATCCGGTGGTCAAGAAAGAGAAGATTCAGAAATTGTGATGACACCCCCCCCCGGCCCTTGTCCACTTTATTCATCAATGTGATTCTTTTCTTCCCGCTCCACTCCCCCCCCCCTTCGTCTTTCCATCCCGATCCGTTTTCCCTATATCCCTATAATTGTCTTTTAACGTGATTTTACTGGAAACACTACTGTGGTAACATTTTACTGACTTTGCAAGTCATTACCTTCGTATAAAATGACTGGTATCCCTTCGCCACCGTTGCATACGATTGATTTTTAGTGTACATCATTTGAATCAGTTCAGTTGTGGTCAGCAGAGTCAGTGTGCGACTCTTCACTGGTTGTTTCATGTCTAGTTGCACGACGTTCACCGTTTTTGGTTCAACAGTCAGTTTCTTCATCCCTTGGAGACTACGTAGTCCTACTCCTAATCTTGATTGGTTTCCATGTAAATACAACATCGTTGGTCTAAACCATCTCCCTGATTTGGAAACCCGGCCGCCCACCAACACCTTCCCTGTTCTCGATTCCACCCCCGTCCCCAATCCCTGCTGTTCTCTATATATACGTGATGTATTGCTTACTTGGTTGAATTAGATATCAATATTGTATATTATATACGTGCATACGTTGCCCTTCAAATCATTTGTTTTGCTTAACTACAACGCTGAGCGTAAGCAAGCAGTATGTGTATACTTTGTCTGCATCTGAGAATGCATATATACGTATGCATTGCATCGGTTTCGCATATGTACGTTCCCTGTGTAAATTTTGTGTAAATTTGTGCTGGAAGTTTTCTGTAGCAAAGAAACCTTATTTGCACATCTATCTATGTTGTATACATATTCCACAAAATAATATAAATTTATCTTTGTACACATTCAACTTTAAAGCTCTATTAGAAAAACGAGTGCTGCCATAATGCCGTGTTGTATTGTTGAATATAAAATGAGAAAATCTTCAACGGTGTGCTGGGCTTATTTTAGGAAATTTTTCTTGGGGGCCCTTGGAGGCGAGTCGTGTTGAGGGAGCGCGAAACTTTTTCTTAAAACATTCAAAGTCTTACGCTGTTTGTTTTGTAATCGCCGAGAAAGTTTTGTTTTATTGCAAAATAAGCGGATTTAGTGTTTAAATAGGCAAAAATTTAGTAAAAAAAACCTTCGGCGAAGCCGGACAAGTTTTCAAAATTTGGCCTTCTGAGGATGTTTTAGGCAAAAGTTGGTACCAAAAGGGGCACCCACTTTTGGGGGGGGGGGCGTTTATAGGGGCCCCCCCAGATTAAGTCGAGGTGTGAATTAAGAAGAAACGGTCTAATGAATGTCCACTGCACGTCCACATCATGGCAGCACCAATAGCGTTATGCTTATTTTATTTGCATTGTGTTATTGTTCGAAATAATTATTTGGGGTGTTTAAAATTTTTGGTGTATTCTTAGTTTAGTTCCATATTATTCTGTTGTATATAATACGTAATAAGCTTAAGATGTTCTACATGTTTCTTATACTATAAGTGTTCATGGAACGCGTCGGTGTTTTCTTGAAACAGAAACTGAAACACGATTAGCATAAGTATTGGTTAACTGGCGTTTTTCAACACCGATTCCTGCTTTTCAGAACACCGCATCGTTGCACGAATGGCTACATCTTTTCTGTAATGATAGAGTTTTGACTATAACTGTTCACTTTTTGCATTATGTTTGCACATTACGCTTTTTGAGTACAAAGGATGAGAAGTAATCAGATCAGGCGATTTTGTGTGCTAGTTACCGTAACTTTTCGTGTATGAAGAAACCGCTAGTCAAACATTGATTTCCAGATTTAGTGGTAAAACGGCAAAAATTGAAATGTTTTTAATGTGGCTGCGATATTTTCTAGAGTAGCTCGGTATGACCAGTTCTGCTTTTGTAAGAAAGCTATTCATACTTGCGTTGCAAATATGTATATTTAGGATTACTGTTTTATTTTGCTAGAACTGGAGCTATATTCCTGTGCAAACAACAGTTAGCAGTAGTATGGAAGGAATGCTTTTTGCAGATTTGTCAAAAAAAAGCTGGATTCTATTGCCGTGTTTTAATAATTAGCTTACCTCCAGGTGAAGATGGCTCCCTCCTATAAACAGCGCATTCGTGCGTGCCATTCTCACGGAAATTAAAATTGTTAAAAATTTTAGATAGTTTAGTTTTTCATGCAGTTTTTGCAGTTGAAATTTAGTTACTTACTTTTTATGTCAATTTTAATTGAATTGGTTTAAAACTGTTTTGATTCGTATTCGAGCTTAAAAGATTTAAATTTTTAACGCCTAAAATGTCTGCTTGAAATTCAAATCTAATCAAAATCCAATCATACATAGGAACACTGCTCTAAATGTTGTGAGAGGACGCAAATTTAAAATTCAATTAAAATGCTTGCTTTAGTTTCTTTATTTTCAAAATATTATTGTGAACAACTTAGAAGATTATTTGATTTGTCACTTGTTGTGGTTCTGTTCAGTCGTCTCCAGTTTCTTCTACGGATATTGTATTGGCAGTCAATTTCTTGTGTTATTTTTGCTCTTTTTTCGTAGTTCTAAGTGTTTTGGGCTGTATAATTGGCAAGTAATGCTAAATAAATCAGAGTTAATGTCCACGTAGGCTTCTTCTTTCCACTTTGTGTAGTTAAACTTAGCAGCTGTGTTCAGGGCCCAGTTGCATAAAACTAACAGTTGAACAGTCTAACAGTGTTCAACTGTTAGACTGATTTCGAACAGTGTTCCAAATTTCGTTCCATAAAAGGACTGTTAACTATCAGTCCAACAGTCTAACAGTCAGTGTAACAGAATTTTGAACAGTGTAGCTATACTTCATTGCGAGCACATACTCGTGGGTTTGAGACCCAACAAATGCAATATTTAGTAACAGTATTATAAATCTTTTTCTCTTTTGATGTAGGTATAATCAGCTACTACTGATAAGCTTTAAGGCATAGATGGTTTCAATTTTAGTAAACAGCTATTATTAACATGCTAAAATATTTTAACTTAACTCTAGTAGCTTATTGAAGAACTCTTGCTTGCAGCAATGGTATCTATTAATGCTTCCTTTCTTTACTTGTGGTTGTGCTTCCTTTTTATTGCGTAATAATTGACTTTTAAAGAAATGCATTTGATCAGTCGAACTTTTTTGTTAGACTGTTAGCAGCAAACCTAACAGTAACAGTCCAACAGTGTTCACTTTTATGCAACACTTGTGTTTGAACACTGTTGGAGATGAAACCGGGTCAGTTCGGGTCACTATATGGACCGGGTCAGGAGCTTTGACCCGGTAATTTTGATTGGAGGAATTTTTTTGCTGTTATAGGATATTTTTTAAAGTTTTACCAATTTTTGATAACTAAAAACTTGAACAATTGCTCGAAAACTAGCAATAGAAATATTCTTAACTTAATCGTGTAGTTTTTTAATGCTTGTCGCTGTAGTAGTGTCCTCATAACATTTGAACCTAATGTCCTGTCAAGCTTAGTCCTTGATTTGAAACTACAATGATTGCGTTGAATCTTAACTAGAAAATGAAAACTATTACATGGGTGGGTACTGAGAGTCTGAAATCTTTATTTTAAAATCTAATATTCTCCATGCTATTATTTTTGGAGGGAGAGGGTTAGACTGTGGGTTTCAAATCTCGGTAAGAAGGAAAATTTCAGCAAAACAAGGTTTACAGATTCTGAGTTTTACTTTGCATTTTTTGCAATTGTTATGGCTTACTACATATCTTCAGGAACCAATTGTGATTGATTTTATTTCATATATATTCTCTGAATCCTAGCCATACGAAAAATATTTCCAAAGAAATTCCGATGAGTGAAACTTTAATCATACAACTAAATGAAATATTTTACTAAAATACAATAATGATAAAACAGAAAAGTGCTAATGTTAAATACTATGATTAGAATTAGATGATGTTATGACTTTGGCAAAGTATTTTGTTCCAATTTGTTTGATTCAAAAAGCTATGTAGTTTACTTCACATTATTGAGTGCAAAATCGTGCAAATCGTTTTGATTTTTCCGGCTTACTTACAATATTCACTTTCCAATGCTACTACCTTAAGGAAAGCAAAACTTTTGCCCAACTTGATATTTTAGTCGTCAAAAATGTCCAAATTGGTAAAAAACACTCACCGCACCCCAATAAAGTGTTTTTAATTTTTTGCAAGCTTAAACCTGAATTTTCAAAAATACCGGCAGTCACGAGTCACCGGGTCGAGGTCGACCGGGTCACCGGGTCAGTAAATAAGTGACCCGGTTTTCATCTCTGGAGGCACCGTTCAAACACTGTTAACAAACAGTCTAACAGTAGTTGAACACTGTTAGTTTTATGCAACGAATTTTACCGTTCAACTGATTAGACTGTTCAACCGCTCGAACTTCCATTCAACGGGGCCCAGATCATCGAACCGAAGCAGCTGAAGCAGGTGAACCGATATTATAGGGAGCGCGAGAGCGCTCCTCATAATATGGGTGTG